>JAVFBW010159476.1:0-11739 GCA_034783835.1 Mopalia ciliata
GGATGGTTCGAACACTTAACTCCATGCTGTGTTTATAATCCGATTAACAGTGGGTCAGCACAGCTCACCTAATCCCCCCTCGTGGTCGTCCGCGGAATAGTCGTCACCGGAATGTAGGCGTTAGAGGAAGACACCGTCGAGGAAGCTCTTAGAACGAGGAAACGCACAGAGCGAAACCCAGCCGTGTGTTAACATCGAGTACTTGCGGCAGTCACAGAACGTGGCCCTGGAAAGGGGTGGATGAGGGGTATTAGTGAAATACCGTTGAGTATGCGCGCCCAATTAAGAAGAGAAAGTACAGGAGACTTGAAGAGAAAATCAGTGACTTAAAGCAAAAGTTAAATCCCTAACAACAAAAAGAGCTACGTTTTCAGATTCACTTATTTGCACTGTTATCCAAGACTAGTCTCATGGTTGCATATATGTTTGTATACTTTTCGAGCGCTTAACATTGTTATGCGCAATATATAAATTCGTATACAACTCCAGTTTTCCTTCAACTACAGGGGATAGTTATACCCTAGTGTATAACACAAGATTTATAATCCCATCAGTAGTTACTATAGAGGATCGGACATGGTTTGTATTGAAAGATCCCGGGTTGCTCATACCTACCATCATGGTATATCCACGGCCATATATTTGTCTACACATGGACCAATACTAACATGTAAGAAGCCATAGGACATGTTACTCTAGTTCACTTCTACTGGACCTCCGGTTTGTTTGTTCGATTTATTGGGGTTTAACGTCGTACAGACATTACAACCAGATCAGCTTCCTGATCCCCTTTAGCTCTGAGAGCACCAGGGCAACATGAAGCTCTCTCCAACCACCCGCACTTGACTTCCGGTGACTGAGTTCAAATTATGTCGCTCTACTTTGAGTATCGATGCCGAGCATTTCAGAGACATACTTTATGTTGCTGTTGAGTTCAGCTATAGGAGTGAGAGAGAGAATTGACATATTTATAACTGTCCGTTGATAGTATAAAACTAGATGGAATTGGGCTGTCACCGTATGTAGAGTGAATAACATAAATGACTTGCATGCCCTATTTATTGCTCAACGGTCTGCTCAAATTTTTGTTAAAAAGCAGTATAACGGGACTCAGTTACTTGATAACATTGAGTAAAATGTATATATTCGCTAGGTAATTAAGTTTAATATGGTATTAAGCTTTTCTGCTTTCATTATCATTAAACTTAATTTTGTTTTGTTTGTTTGGGGTTTAACGTCGTACTCAAGGGTATTTCACTTATATGACGGCATGCCAGCCCAATGGCGAAGGAAACCACCCTCGACACCACTGGCAACAAACAAAGATAGTACGGGACAAATACAGGACAGCAACAGGATGCAATACAGACACAGCAAACAGATCGGCTTCCTGTTCCCCTTTAGCTCTGAGACCACCAGGGCAACATGAATCTCCCTCCAACCGCCCGCCTTAATTTGGTGACAGGGCTTATTGGTTGTAAGTAATAATACAATATGATATTTCACTGCAGTGAAATAACTATTAATCTCTGAACTTTGACCCTGTCCAGACTACAGTACTTTTTAGGGGCGCCTGCACGCTCCAGTGTGATTATTGGAATACTGCTGTGTAGATTGCACTATACCAAATACGGAAATATTGAAAATGACCATGTAAACTGATTTCTACAAAAAAAGAAAAGTGAGTTGATACTTTAGACACAACAAACAGCCATGCTCCAGTCCGGTGAGAGTCCACAGTCTTGTGTTCTAAGGAAAACAGGATCACCTGTATACAAGTTTTTAGTTAAACAGAGTTCTTCTCAGTGGGACAGATAATTAGTAAGGCAATCTAATTTGGAAACATATAAGAAATTGAAATCTTGTAAGGTAGCAAAAACTGATATCATTTCAATTCATACAACATTGATAAATTATGTTTAAATTCATTCAGGTGTAGCAAAATACACAATGTATTGAGTTGTGTTCCGCTTTGTAAACCGATCTCAATTTTATCCATTCTTTTTCTTTAAGCACCTGTTCGTATTTGTTTACGCAAGCCTAACTTATTGACTATAGAACATAAGTGATCATTACAAGACTCATAATTGATTCTCAGTTGGAATTTAACGACTTATCTCTAAGTGTAGATTAGTAGACAACACACAACTTCTGTGTGTAGACCCCTCGTGGACATTACAAGGCTCTCGAAGCCTTTCCTATGTTCTATGGATTATATTGCTAATCCAAATCGGATTAAACTGAATTTGCTCACCAGGTGCAACTCTACCATAGAGGTAACCTATCTGAAAAAAGTTAGTCTACAACTTGATATGTTAAACAAGACAAAGGATATTAACACAGTCCGGGTGTAGATTATCATGAGTTAACACTTGGAAGCTCCTTTGGTCTGTGAACTATTGTGTGCCTGTGTTTTATGGGTCCTTTTTGTATTTCCATTAAAGAATTTCAATTGACCACAATGGGGCATTATTGATAATAAGAAGGTGCTTAATTGGTTGAGCAAAAGGTGGATTAGGAGACAACACACAGCATCTACGTATAGACCCCATGTGAACATCATTAGATGCACAAAGTTTTATATGTGTTCTTGGGATTTTATTGTTAATCCCACGGGGGCTAGTTTATACGAACTGTCAGTTTAGTCATTGTATATCAATAGGACAGGGGATATAACTCCTGATCGGCTTAACTTTACACTGGAATATAAACTTAATTACAGAATTTGGCCAACCAAAATACACACAGCCTATTTACTTTATTACTTACCCAATATACTGCATCAGCTGCAACACATAAACATTTTGGGAATAACTAACATTTTGCAAATTCATATCCGAATGTTAAATCAAGTTACCGTTTCGGCAATGACTTGCCTAAAAATCAGTTAATGGCTCGCTTTGGAATCAGATGTAGTTGGACAAAACAAACCGACACTGATATTTTTCGGCTACGTCCGCACATAGACAGGCATGTGCAGTAATTAGTGACTCTGGTCTTGCTACGTAAATAACAATGACTATCAAAAAGTGCTGGCCTCTGTATTTCAATGTTATTGCATTACACATATGATAAAACATATGAGGACAATGTATCCAATAGTAACTGGAACACTAACACAACCACAAAAGGTGAAGTGTTTTGTTATGTTGGGCATTAAAGTTCATCTAGCGTTAAGTATATCAGTATGTCTATACTTGAAACACCCTTCGATCCCTGGACCAGGTGGTCAACTACATATAGAAGATGTTCCTATAGTGAGTTAGTATGACAAGGAGTTCAATTTTACTGATGAATGTTTCGATACAAATATTTAATAATAGCAAAAGTAATGATCTGAAACTAGGAAATTATATAGATTTAGTCGAAATTTGATTATTTATTTTCATTCCTACACGTACATGCGCAAGTTGTATGCGTTTGAATAAATTACTAGAATTCAGAGCAGAGGTCTGTTTTAGTGTGCTATATTTTATTATAACTTTTTAGACAAAATTTGGGGTTAAAAATCTTCAACTTTGTGTGATTCTGTAATGAGCCCCAATAATTAATGTCCTGGATAAATGATTCTGTTTTTGGCATCTTCAATAAAATGGTATCTACATATTTTGCATAAAACCTGAGTCTCAGAATATGTCTTGTTAAGCGAGAGAAGTACATGTCTTGATTTGGAGTGTATTCTTTTAGAATACTCAACATTTAAAAATTAATTCCAATAAATTATGGTTTGGCAAATGCATTTACATTTAAATATTACTGTTATTCTACAACCGGTATAGAGAGTCAACATAACAGCGTCCCTATCTCTCGACAGAAGCTGTAAGGTGACAATTCTAGCTCAAACTCAAATCGCTTGCTGGGGGAGCCACCAGGATATCCAACCCTATTTTGAATACGCAAATGATTCTAAGACAAATGCAGGTGAAATCACTGATCAAACATGAGTCAAGTTAGTTAAATCGGTCAGTGGGAGGTCAGATTGGACATAGATTGAGTCAAGTCTAGTTCGGTATAAATGGCATGCAGGAGTTATTTCAAGTCAGAACGCCTTATAACCAGATCTTAATTCCCTCTCTGATTGTACGCTTAAACATGGAAGAAGGAAATTTAGCATTGCCAAGAACTGAGTTACCAAAATCAGGTACGTGTTGCAAGGATCTGCTGGTTATATCAATGATCCAAATGGTGTGACTTCGTCTAATTTAGCATTAATAGCTTATATAACATAAATTTGGTAAAAGTCTTGTATATCCTTACTATATAGACTTCAAATTAAAGATATACTTGTTTGTTTTCAGGTGTGAAACATGGACTGTTAAAAACTTTTGTTCGCCAGTTAACGTTGAGCCGAAAGATTAAGATCAGAAATAAACCCCTCAAAAGTGTGACAGGGAGTTTCTGTCTTGCAGATATTCGTGGTAGCCGATTCCCTGGACGCCAGAGCGCAGCCACGGCCCTTTGCGCTCTTCTCCAGTCCAAATGTCTGTCCCCATCCTCTTGGACACCTAAAGTCTTTAACAGACTCCTCTTACAAGGGGATAAACTCCACACGACTCGGCTTCATCATCTGGGCAGACTGGTTACTGGGAACGGCTCACTCACAACGCAAGATCTTCCAACCAGCTTCTGTTTTAAACATAAAGAACTCCAAATATCTCTCGCCAAATCGGACATAAATTTAGCAGAATTTAATAATCAATGTACAACAACAAGGCTGTCCAAGGAATTGAAAAGGAATTTTCTTAAAAACGAAGACGGCGTACTGATTACTTCCGATGTAAAGGCAGTAGCGGTGTTTGTTGATGCTACATACTGTTACTTGTTCCACCCCTGTAAAGACAGAGGTATTTTGTCATCCACTGGCGAGAGAAGACCTGTTCTGATGAAATTTAGAGACTTTCAACATCTTTCTCTCCACTTGAGTGAGAATTTCCTGAAGCAGACGATAGAGATCACAGCAGTAAGAATTGACATTAAGTTTGATGTTTGGGCAAATATGTCTTTTTCAACATCTCCTGTTTGGGTCTAATGAACAGTAGAAACAAATATCTAAAAAAAGAAAAAAGTGCTATTATCAATTATTTTATAGAAATAAATGTTATTTTTGCATATTGATTGTTTGTTTGCTTTGCCATCAAAGGGTTAGTTATGCTCTCCACAATTATTTAAGGGAAATGAGATATTTAACTCACATCTAAATGCATCATGGTTTCGCGGACAGTTTGGAGAAATTTTCCTGTTGTCCTGGTGTTCTCGTCATTATCCATTCGACTATCACGCCACCATACGAGTAACAAAACATGGTATAAATACGCTTTTAACAATATTCAATCAGAATTATAAGTTTCATTGTTCTAGATTTTCACACTACGCTTATACAATACAGCATATAGTTACACGTTTACGAAACTTTTGACACAATTTACCATTCTGTTTTTTAGTCTGAAAAAAACGCATTTTCTTGCACGAAACCAAATTGGCTTCAATGCTATATAAATATATGTGTTGTTTGACCAATAAGGCTATACCCAATGTCACTTACTCATACTCACGATAGATTTTCTGTCTCTGTTTTAACCACCCTATTATTTATTTTGGAACATTAACAAAGTGGATATTAGTCATTATTGTCCATGGACATTATACATCGGAACACCACAGCATCTCCAAATTAAGTTATGATTAAATTTCTGAATTTGTAAAAATCTGTTAAAATTTGAAGTACTTATTGCGTAATAAGTACAGCTATTTGAACCTATAATAAAAATCAAGTGAACAAATGCAGGTGTGGTGTTTGTTTTCCCTTATTTTTATTTTAAGACGCTGAATATTTAAATAATTCGATCAGATTATCTCGATTAATTTGTCTTTGTTCCAAATCCAATTCTGTGATAAAAGTATTTAACTTGATATCTGAAAAACACACATAACCTTAAGACAGGATTAATTCATTTGGGGAGTTCTTATAGTTATTAGATTTATCCACACTTTTTGATATGATAATTTTGCTGAAAATAACAAAATTAGACGCAATTTGCACACAGTTCAGTTCACAAAAACTACAGTTCACAATTAGTTAGGGTGAACTACAATTTGTACAATATGTTTAAAAAAAAATTCAGAACAATGTCTTTGGTCAAACTTCCTCGTAAATGATCAAATGTAATGAATAAGAACATTCAAAATCCTGTATTTCTACTGAAGAGTTTAACGTAATACACAAGTAGTGTTATTCTGCAAATACGATATCTTCGATTTGACTCAGTATTTCAGCATTTATTATGCCAGCATCAGGATGATCATCTTTAACAGTTTTATTTGTTCTCTACCTCTGTTGTATAGACATTAGTGCTAAGACAGAAATCAACCCAGTGTCAGATATACCAAGTATATATTGCTGAATTACTCTCTCTTCATGCATTTTTTCATGAATGTGCTCCTGCAATGTCCAGGCTATCTTACAACTACTGGTAAATTTTACCAAATTATTGACTTTAATCGGTTAATACACATATACAGATTTAAGTAAACAGTCATTCTAACTCTATCCCCCCTGCAGAGTGTTTTTACGTTTTGCCGTTTTACTTCTAAACTACTGTGAATTTGGCAACACATGTATATATATTTTCTGAATCGTCTATTTCTGCAGAACAATAATAAGTAAATTATTTTTTTCTAAAACTTACAGAAAAAAATATTTTGCTACCTATATTTCAAATTGCTACTTCTTTTACACTATTTACGTCAACAGTTTAATCTTACATCAACGTATAATACATTATGTGAACCCCAAAACGGTCATTCAGTTTGTTCCTATTTGTCTTAGTTTTTTGTAATATTGGTTTAAGGGTCAAAATCAAAAAAATGAGTCAAAATTGTGAAATTTCAATTTCTTATAACTTTATCTAAGAAACGAAAGAAGATATTAAAAATCTGAATGACCATTTTTTTGTTTTATATATTTAGATGAAGTGTGCAAAAAATCAGTTCTGTAGGTTTAAAAACAGCTGAAGTAGGCATTTTCCCAAGTACGGTACATTGAAAAATGAAAGCAGACAAAACGGCTTAAATGCATTTCTGATCTATTTTACCACAGTTTTACCTCTTTCATGCTCAATTGTATGAAGTAATTCAATCTAGTTTTTTTCACAATTTCTTTATAATATCAAATGCTAGTTGAATTCTATTCAAGCTGTGATCAATCTCTGAACAGGCTAACACCAATCAACCACATGCGGCGTCAGTGAATAAGTGCTCAATGGAGCACATCAACACATGTGCCGTTGATACCGTTGGAAACCGTTGATACCCGTTGGTCAGACAGTTAATCCTCTCCAGGTAGCTACCTGTATTTAATTGATTGTCAAAACACCCCTGTGGTAAATAATGTAGTCAAGTTTTATCATCAAATAAATTTTTTTATCATTTTTTTTTATCGGGTCTGCTCCGGGATAAAGATCACAATCTCAATTTTTTGAATATGCAATAATAAAAAATTATTATGAGTATCCTTAATAGGTTTTCTGATTTGAACTATCTTCACAGCGAGATCTGTAACTAATTAATTACTCACTTTTTCAGAGCAAATGTTGTCGGTGATGAACAGATATATCTTTAAATCTGATAAATGTCCGCTGACAGGTGTGGAACAAAGAACTAGTCGTAGTCAAGTATGCCATTAGAAATCTAACGTAAACCGTTACCTCCAAACTCAATAACACTTGAAATGATGCTTAGGTTAAATAGTTTGCATTTCTTATACATTATATTGAACCGTATTAAATTAAATTGTTTTTTAATTTGTTTGTTTGATTCATTGGGGATTTACGCCGATCTTAAAGTTATTCCTCTAACATGACGGCGTACCAAGAGATGAAGGACCACACCCTCGACGCCGCAAACAACAACCGAAAACAGGTAGGACAAATACAACACAAACACAGTAAGTAATAGAAAAACATCACAAACCGATCGGCTTTATGTTGCCTCTTACCACTGAGAATATCAGGGCAACGGGAAACTCCTTTAAAGACAATGATTCAAAACGTTAAAAAAATTTCAAAAATTTAAATATATAAGCGGACAGCATTCGGTATAATGGAATCAAACTTTGAGAGTTTAGTTAACACCACCAACAAACGAATGCCTTTCTTAATACGTCGCATTTACATAAAGGTCTACCATACAAAATTCGATATAACAAAATGGTGTACCGAACACCATCGATTACTAAATTCAGAATTACCAATCACTAAGGTATTTCCTTTGACTCACTGTGTAATTATCTTTTAATTTGTCAACTGAGACAAAACGGGACATTTGACTTGCCCCTACGCTGCATGACGTAATTAAAAGAAGTTTTCGAATGGATAAAAACAAAAACAAATGTGAGAGACTAAAAAGTTATATTGATAAAAATAAATATTGGGAGGCTGTCTTTTAATACTTTACTCTGAAGACATTTGAATCTGTTTCAAATAATATATAATAAATAAATTCATAAAAAGGTACTATTCAAGGGGTTTCGACTTTAAGTTGCTTGATTCAGCATTCTGTACATTCATTTATCGATATTCAATGATGAAATATGCAATTTTTGAAGAAATGTTTATTTTTCCTCAATAGAAAAATATGCGTTAAAAGAATAAACTATAGCACATTACTGAACAGAAAGCAAATGTCTGTTAAATGCAATCTGGCATATGATATGAGAAAACACTGTGTTTGAGATTTTAAAAAATGTTAACAACATTGAAGATAGTGAAATCAAATGACTGACGCTTATATATATATTTATGTCCACAGTTCAGTTGTGGATGGCACGCCAGTGACAATAAATCTAAAACATGTCGATCCCCCAGTCTAGATTTGTTCTTAAACAAATCACTTGCCTTTCATATCAAGGATTGTTTTCAATTAAAACACAAACATAAGTACTCTTTCAAAGTTGCTGTTAGGAAAGCTCAAGTCACTGTTCAAATGAGGTCACTACACTACGTGGGGCGTGGCACGCATCACAACTATAAAGAAATCAAACATTATCCTTACCGTGATTGGCGTCGCCACAGGTAGCAAAATAAATATATAAGAAAACATAGATTAAAAGGTGAAATCGTTAATTATTTATAGCAATGTTAATTAAATTAAGAACGCATTTTTATCCCCCAAAAAGTTGTAAAACATCTGTATGTGATTGATGGGCCGGGAAATCCATCACGGGAAGCGACCCTAAAAGCACAATTTCAGCAACAAGTGAAACCAATCTTTATTCATCTAGAGGCCTCATATTATCCCTTGTCATCATCTCATCACACTATGCTCCAGTTTCCCTCCTGTGGCTGTTTGGATTCAGTCAGTAGTTCAGAGAAGAAATGTCGAGTATGTCGAACTCAAATGTGTTTGATGATTCTTCCTGTTCATTGGACAGGTTTGAGGAAGATAGATTGGACTCTACTGTTTGTCCAATCTGCTCTTGTGGTTTATATGCAGAAGAAGACACTTTTGACTACATGGAGATAAAACATGACATGGTTTTAACTTCTGATATAAGGCTACTATTGACGTTACCTGATATGTGTGACGTAGTGTTTTTTGACGGTGCTGGGAAATGTCCCATTAATGGAAGAACAGCCTTCTAGTCGCGGGAAGTTTGGTTTTCTCTCGGATTATTTATGCAGCAGATACCTTTGCAAAAGCTAAACTACAAAAGAAATCCAAATCAGTTGTTGGAAGATTTCGTATATAAAGTCATCAGAAATGTACTGGAAGTCTGAGTGGACACAAAGCATACATTATCGATTTTTTTGTGAGTTTGTGAAATAAAATGTGACGAAATAAAATCTTTCCCGGAGTCTGAAAATTTAGTAGTAAAACGAAAGCAACTGCTTTATCCGATGGACACTTTCCCCCAACTCCTTTCTGTTCAAGGCGAGAACGACATATCGAAAACCGGTGGCATGAGATGGAAGCAATCCGAGAATATCTCCAGTCGAATGACGCAAGAACGACACTCTGTATTTAGGAACGGATTTTCTCCAGTTCAGTTGTGAAACTTGTGAGACGATACTCTTTTCTGAAGAAACATCTGATAGCTCAGCCAGTGGAATTTCTTCTTCAAACTACGACTCCTATTTGTAACTCATCCTACTCGTTATAAAACAGTTCATTTATTAGCGCTACCTGCATTTTGTCTTGTTATAAATCGATAAATTTATACCAAATACGGTTAGCGTGGCTTTCGTTTCTCTATTAAATTAGAATATTTTATTTCGAAAGGAGGTCACCGGGTTAAATCAATTCATCTCAGCTGAAAACATCAATGAGATGCATTTCTATTTAAGATAAATTAATTTATTACACCAGTGCCTTTCACTTATATTCTGATGGTCTACTAAAACAAAACGTCTATAATTGCATCAACCGAACCCGACATCAAATGGTAAGTGAATATGACAATATTGTACACCGTGTGCCAAGTAAATTGGTGAGTTGCTCTATAATGTACCGTTTACCTAATCAGAAATGATCTGGCCTAAAATCCTATACCAAATGACGTCCATTTAAAGGCTTGTTGCGGCTCTAACGATAGTAACTTCGATTCCACACCGACCTTTCATGATGGTACAAGGGGAAGAAACAAGTCTCATAGTCGATATCTATACATATTTGTAAAAAGTGAATCCCAGTTGGGGCAAATTTTTCTCTCCTTATTTACTCAAAATATATATGTAAAAGGTAATCACCCTGGCAACTTATTAAATTACAACATCACAAAGGTGTTTATCTAGCATCGATACTTTTGAACTAACTATTTTTTTGTAACAAAGTTTTAAGAAAATAAAGTACATCAGTGTACCTAAGACGCGAGAACTAACGATTGAATTCATGTCTTTGTGTGGTTAATTGGTATGAACAGGTTAACTACACTCCTATGTTAACGTTTCGCTCCACACTTATTTTGGTCCTAACAGCTATCCGTCACTCTATGTAAAGGCGACTAAATCAAAAAGTTTTAGCGACGCTGTAAAAGTGCTTTCTCGTGCTACGATTTGTAGTTACGACTAAAGGGGATTCCCCTTATTTGCAGCAGTTTGATTGGACGATAAAGAAGTACGAAACGGTCGTCCAATCAAAACGCAAATTGCAAATAAGGGGAATCCTCTGAAATCGTTTCTACAAATCACACCGTGAGAATGCGCCTTTATGCTTCTTCAGAAGTAAAACATTGTCTACTACAGAAAAGCAAGACAAACTAAGAGTAAATAGAAGATACAATCAACAGACAACCAATCGAAAATTGAATTAACTTTTTTACTCATTTGAGAATGAATGAAAAAACCTGAGGTGCAAAGTGTACGAATCAAATAAGAAACCTGGATTCCGTGTTAATACCGCTGAAATTGAATTATTCAACAATGAGAGTATATAACTCCAAATGGCCCCAAAGTTAGACATAATCTTAAAACTAGTTTAAATAATTAATACAGAAAACGATGCAAACAACTGAATTGTTGAGCATAAATTTATTACATTTGTTTTGATACATAATACAGGTAGCACTAATAAATGATCAAATTATTTTATAACAAGTGTGATGAGTTATAGTAGAGAGTCGTCGCTTGAAGAAGAAATTCCACTATCTGAGCTGACAGATGTTTTCTTTCGAAAAGAATATCGTCTCACAAGTTTCACTATTGGGCTGGGAAAAAATCGGTTGTTGAATACTGAGTTTGTTTTTTT
>JAVFBW010159487.1:0-21262 GCA_034783835.1 Mopalia ciliata
TTACCCCCCGCCCCCCCCCCCCCCCCCTTTTTTTTTTTTACAGAATGGTTTCCATCCAAACTTTGCCTGCATGCTCAAAAATGGTCACGATTACCTTTTCCATTGTTACCAGCTGCTATATATATCACTATATTTGCTTCTTTTTTTTTTGGGGGGGGGGGGGCTTTTTGATGTACCTATGTGTAAATCATACTCTAAAACCTTTGTTAAATACCATGCTATGTTTCCGCCTTTGCTATTGTGTAAGTCATTGTTTTTCACTACATATAACTACTGTACCCACTACCATGAATTATGCATTTGTCATATACCCGATGATGGATTAGGTTACTATATGAACATGCACAAAGTGATCTTTCTCGAGTTATCTTTGATAAGTATAATCAAACCTCACCATAACCAAATTTTTAAAAAAAGAAGTACTCCAGCAAGTAAATCATTTTCATTGAAAGTTCGCGAGTGTTTCGAAAGAAATTGTTCTTTTTCCCTATGCAGTCTTTAACTATTCACATGATTTTAAGAGTATATAATAAAAAACCGGATTCTGTCTCAGGTCCTACTAGGAAATGCCCTGTAATACAGCCGTACTTAAGGATATTTCACACCTATGACGGAGTGTGGCAATGATATTTCTCTGCGGTTCACAACAAGTATTCTTCAGCTATACAATTCGATTTAGAAACGAATTTACTTATATACATTCTCTTTGCCAACAGCGCAGAACAGTTTTCTTTAAGAGCTTCGACATTAGTTGATTTACTGCCAAGTGATCACATTTTAAAACAGAATTCTGGACTGTTTTTGTGAATATGGTGATCTGGATTCCTTAAACATAAAGCATTAGTAAGCATAATAAATGCTGTTCAATCGATGACGATTAACAAGCAATCCGCTAGGTGTATTTAAAATTTACAGAATAATTGGTTCATTACTTTCTAAAAAAACGTACAAACTGGCATTTCACATACAATTGAATACCTTTATCATTTTTCCAAGACATGCGCTCATAAAAAGCCAAACAAAACAAATAACCTTTGCAATCTTTCAACCTATCAGACAATCAATGGACTAGACTAGAGTCAACTTGCAAACCTGATTAGGCTTGTATTGTGCCAGCCAAATCGGAGCACATCAACTTGCAAACCTGATTAGGCTTGTATTGTGCCAGCCAAATCGGATGACGATGTGCGGTCAATTGTCCCTCATGAGAACATAAAAACAAATTTTAAGCCATAAAATGTAAAACAACCATGAAAAAAACCATTGTTATTGACGCCGATTTGTTGCAGATTCTGCCATGTGTCATAAACATGTTTATTACAAGATGTGTTTTTAATGATTTAGGCCATTAAGGTCATCAAGATACATGAAATAGATTCACTGGTCTTTTTAATGTAAACAGAGCCACATGTATAAACTATAGTAACCAATATTTTTTACCATTATCTAAAAATCTTGTGACCCATTTATCGCCGGTCAGTTAGTGTTTGTTTACTTTCATTGGTCTAGTAGTTTCCCTGACACTGAGCAGATTGTTTTGAAATCTTTTGATTGGGTACGATTAGGTTTTCCAAAGTGTTCTATGTGATGTTATTCTATAATAATATCTGGAAACGTATGCATCTCCCTATATAAGTGAGATCGCTTGTTTGATTTTTTTCTAGTCACACGCCAGTGACTACCGAGTCTAAAGAGTGATGAGCCATCCAAGCCAACGAATATAGAGATAAGTAAACTAAACAAATGGCTATATACTGTAATGCATTAAAAAAAACAATTACTCTACTTTATAATGCATTAGGACAGTATTTATATTATATTTAATATAATTTGGAAACAATCCCGGATAGATTGATACCGGAAATACCTGTCAAGAACTTTTGTTAATCATCTTGTTGTGGATAACTTATTATAAACACTTGTCACTTTGAGGATAATACGATTACCTTGATGTGGATATAATCGGAACAATACATGTTTCATGCCTTGTAACTGTGTATCTAAGGATGTATTGCTGTAGACTTACAGGTCTTACGCCGTTGATATGGGACGGAAGACACACTTCTACATGTAGTTACTAAATTTCCGGTCTTGCTTTATGCCAGATCTGAATACCACCGAGTGGTAACGGGCAGTGTTAACGGTGCTTTTTTCTCTATTTTCAGATCGACCCAACTTGCAGAAGGAGCTGTCTTAGAATTATGAATCAGTCTCGTACATTTAAACAAGAAAATCGTAAGTGTATGGCAGGTGCCGTAATCAAGGTCCATCATTTCTTTTTGGATATATAACAAGTATCATCTGTAACTGTGATATTTGACTCGAAACCAATACCAATGGAACTGCACTGCTCGCCTCCCGATGCATTCAACTTAAATAAAAATTTAAGAATTAGTTCTTTAGTTTTTTGTGTATGCCATTCTAACACCAACAACGTAATTTTTTTTTTTTTTTTTTTTTTTTTGCCATTTAGGCCTTACTGGCTTTGGTGGAGCTAAATTGAGGCACTGTGTTTTACGTTTACCTAATGGACGGGCATTTTCAGTAACACAATCAGTTTTATATGACCGATAAGAATTACCCAAGGACACAATCCACAGTCATTACATCTTAAAAATGGACCTGGAATCTGGACCAACATAGGGGTTCTGAACATTTCTTGGGATTTATTAACATCTAAGTCGAAGTCTAGACTTGGTTATGCTACTTTCACCACATTTATAATAGGATTATAACCTGATCCGAAACAAATCTAGAGTCTATCACTTGCATTCACTTACAGGCGGAAATGGCAGGATTTAGGTACTATTTTGAAAAACATTGTCGTCAATTTAACGGTCTTCAAGGGTTGAATCGATAAGGATGAATGAAAGGGAAGCCTTTGTCAATTATTTCAGCGGAAACTCTTAGTTAGCATCAAAGCCAGCTTTATCTGGTCTAGTGATCATAGCTTAACTGCTTCAAATGTATTCAGCCAGATCAAGATATGTTTTGAGATTCGTCTTTGGTTTACACAACTCTCACAGTGGAATCCATCATAATAATTGTAAAATTTCAATCAGCAAATCAGATCAAAACTGTAGCTGTCACTCTGAAAACATTATTACAAGTCGCCTGCGGCTGTGGTTCAGTGGTTAGCGTCTGGTACTACTGATGCTCCTTCGGTGTACCGCTGTCTACCTCGGGTGCAGTTACATAAAGCCACTCCAACAATCTCAGGGTGAGGTGGTTACCAGTGTGTCTTTCAGTTAAGGTGCGCAGTTTTACAGTGGTCGTTTTTAAATACATGTGTTAATAACAAAACAGCCCTCAAATTTAGGAACAATTTTAAAATAAGTCAGTAATTAAAGTTTTAAAACCGAAAGTGACCTACGCGACATATCGTATGCTATTGCAATTTAAAACGATGTCATTTCTGGTATTACATATCCTCACCTGCATAGTACCTTACGTGGGAATTATTAATTAGATTTTACAGAAGGAATTCCGTTTCACCTCTCCCGAGAGATTCTATTTTTAAGGCAGAAACAAATATTTGCCAATTAATGCTTCATTTGACATGTGAAATAACTCGAGTGTGTGTGGAAAGCATTCTGTGCTATATCCAATTACGAAAGCGACCTTTAGCAAGAATCGACCGGTTTGAAGCTAAAAAAAATAATTTAAAGACATGTCACTTGTATCTGGCTTCTAGTTCGTCCTTAGAATAATTAGGTACAAACGTGTACGGTAAGCATTCTGCCGGGTAGAACAATCCACAGGCTTCATCAGAGGAATTTGACTGGGATACGATACCTATAGATCATATGGAATGATGTTGTTACCGTGGGTCACCTGCAGCGACGTACGTCACTGCCGGATTGTAAAATTGTAATAATCAGCTCCATATTAATTCGTTTCTTAATCTTAGGGTTGTTATCTTACTAAAACAGTATTAAAAATCGACCAAAACCCACTGTTAACCCGCTCATCTTGTCCTTTAAGTAAGGAATGGAAAATCCGTTGTAATATACGTCAAGTGGAGATGGAAGAAGCCACATATTACAGAAGTTTTTATATTTGCCATAATATGTGAAACGGAAAGTAAACATCAAAATAAAGTGAGTCTGAAAAGAAAGCCTGAAATTGCCAGATTTTGACATTTGTTTAAAGTTTGTAGGTAACCTTTATCATCATGTTAGAGCCAACTTAGTAACTACTTAGTAAGTCACGTGTTTTGGGCATTTAAAGCCACATCATTTCTGTATCTATAAGATTGGCACCATTGTTATTAACTGCTGTTTCTCATTAGACTCACGTAGTGTTTTGTCGTCCTCTTCTTTAAAGCAAGCTATCATCTATAACAAACAATTATTTGCTGATCTTGTATGACTAAGGGAAATTGTTTACCGTTTATTTTGTTTTTACTTTCTGAAAGTCCAGTTTTGGCACTTTTTGTTGTTGTTGTAAAATTAAACAAATGAACCACTTTTCGTGCAAGTTAAGTAACGTAGAGAATCACAATGTAATCTGTTCGTTTTATACTTTTTTTACAGAGTTCCCAATATCCTCTGTGACGTTAACAGTTTCAAAACCGACACTGTTATGTACCGAATACGCGGACGGCAACGCTACGGCATATATTCTATGGCAAGTTCATGGGACACTGGGGAAAGAAACTAATTCCAGCCTCATATTTGTGATTTCTATCCGAAGAGTGGACCAACAAGATTGGAATGCGTTGGGTCATGTAAGCCAGGCAGGCACTGCTACTTGTTTATTGTTTTCCATCTGTTCATCTAACATGCTCATATAGCACATGTAACAATATTTTGATAAAATATAGGGAAACTACCTGTGGTCGTCAGGTCAGTGACGATCTTTTATTTATTAAACGACTTCCTCGTTGAAAAAATATCAGACCAACAGTAACTAATGGTTGATGCGGTGATAGTATTAACAGAGGAATGTTATTTAGAAGTAAGCGATTAGCAAGTTACAATATATTATGATGTGACTAGCACTCAACTAGAATCGATATAGCTTAGTTAAACGGCAGCTCCACGAAGACAAATTTGTAGTTTTCATACACTGACATTCTCATACCCACGCTGTATATACCGCGTTAAATTGCATGCGTTGTCATAATTCACTGTTTGTCTTGTTTTAAAGAAATAAACATGTATGTTTCTTTTACACTGAGAGATAAATTCAAACAATTAAAAGTAATTTGTGTAAAATATGTAAATTCAATATCGGGTTTCAGTTTTTATGGCAACGAAAATTTAAAAACATGAAGACATTTACGTAGTCTCTTCGTTAATACACTTCTGGTATTGTTAACATAGGCCAATTACTGGTTTGTTATCGATAATCGGACAATGGCGACACACACTTTGGTACGATTCAAATGCCCTACAGTCAAAGAAACAGAGTGGTACTCACCTGCCAATGTGCATGTACCACGGGACTGAATATTGGAACCAGGGGTCGAATCAATAATAGGATTCAAGCTGCATCACAAAGATGTCGGTATTATCTACATGAACTGTCACAAATGTCATAATATTGAATTTCTAAAAACAGGACAATTATAGTACTGAATTCCAACACTGTATAACTAAAACAATTGCATTGCAGACTAAGAGTGCTGTTTTACCAATAGCACGATTGGACCCAAAACAGTCCTATCAGTTCCGCGTCACATCCGTGTTATCAAATGGCCTTGTGGGTAAGCCACAAGAAAGTGACATTATCTCACTGTTGAGAGGTAAGCATGGCACATGTTTTGCCTTAATTGCAGGTTGATAAATACACTGTTCAAAAAAGAAACGCAAAAGCGAATTTGAAAAAGTAGCTTATTGTATTCAGACCGCACGACCAAATACACATGCTATGATATAATATATATTTGTTTCTAGCGTCCATGTGAACCCAACCCTCGCTCAAACGCAACTCTTGATGATTTAGAACGCTGTTAATGATCGTTTTTATCATGATCATGAAAATCATCGTGAAAAACAAGTAAAAGTCCATATAACCGATTTGCACGTGCAAAGCATGAGTAAAGGGCTCAGCTATAAAAACCCAAATGAATCAGGCAGATTTGTGACATTTATCGAAAGTTAGGATCGATAACATGCCACGTCTCGTCGCAGCCGACAAAAATATTGCCATTGGGCGTTTGTAAGCCGGCAAATCCAAGAGTGTGCGAGGACCTTCATCCTAGCACGCTTGTGGGATCGGTATGTCCAGACAAATACTGCAAATGACCCTCCAAGATCGGGAGGCCTCCAGTCACCACATGGTCTGAAGATCGATACATCCGGGTATCTCATTTGCGTGATCGCCATCGTACTGCACGTGACACAGTCCAAGAACAGTTTGGAGCCCGCAGAGTGTCCGACCAGACAATCAGGAACTGTCTAAGAGAGGTTGGAATCCGAGCAAGACGACCCAAAGTTGCTCCCTCCTTCCTTAACACGTCTACATCAGCACCAACCGGTCCCATGGTGTAACAGAGTACAGCAATGCAATCTGCAATATTGGAGGAGAATATGGTTCTCAGATGAGTCACCTTTTCTCCTCAGGCGACGTGACGGCAGACAGCGTGTTTACAGGAGACGCAATGAAAGATATGCACGAAACTGTATCAGGGAAGTTGACAAATTCGGCGGCGGGAGTGTCATGGTGTGGGGTGCCATCTCCTACAACACAAAATCGGAACTCGTGCTGGTGAGGGGCAATTTGACAGCCAATCGCTACATTGATGATATCTCTGTCCACACGTCCTTCCGCTTGTCGACCGTCAGAGGGAGCTATTCCAACACGATAATGCTCGACCCCAAACGGCACGTGCTACAGCGGACTCCCTCGCCAACAACAACTTTAATGTTCTCCCATGGCCCTCCAAATCTCCGGATTTGAACCCTATCGAACATCTGTGTGACCAAATCGATAGACGAGTGCGTCAGCGCCAAAATCAACCAGTTACCCTTAGATTAGCTGTTCCACATGCTGCAGGAAGAGTGGGGAAGGATTCCACAGAGGAACATCCAACGATTGATTCGTTCCATGCCCAGGCGATGTCGCGCAGTTCTGGCTGCAAGGGGTGGTCACACAAGGTATTGACTTTGGCTCCACCTGGTGGACAGTTGTGTAGGCAGATGGGACTGTAAATTTCGAGACGGGTGTTCCATACACCAATGTGTCATTGAGCCGAATTTCATATATGTACATTGATGACATTGTGATTTCAGATATAGTTAATGTATTCATAGAGTGTGGATTCCGTCAAGAAAACTATCCATCGTTGAAGTTATTTAATAACAGTTCTCTTGTTGTCTTATATCGGTAGCGGGATTTGGGTCCAACCTATGTTTGCCAACAATGACGTTGTTATGGTGACTATATATTTTCCAATTGTCTGATTATACAGGAGTGAGATATAATATTGTTCTACTGTTAAGTATAAAAATCTCAGGTAAAACAAATTTAAAGCGTTACGTTAATTCCAATATTTAGAAAAGATGATCTCAGCACATTGATTTATAGAACATCGCTGGAATGAAGCTTCTTTGAAAATATATTTTTCCAACGAAGTTTGAGAGAGGCGGGCGGACAGGAATAAGTAAGGGGAGAAAATTGTGCGAGTTATGGGAAATGGATACACAGAGTCACCTCCCTTTGTTTTTAGGCGCCTGAAGCCAATCCAAAACGCACTGGCATTCTAAAATAAACGTCAACCCATCATATTATCTTTATATATAACTGATGTTATTGTTATGTGACAGCTTAAGTAGACGGAGTGACCGGTGGAGAAAAAGTGCAATTTTGGAAAGAATGTATGACCAATTCATTACGAAAGACTTACAATTTAAACTATATAAAAGTCATGTAAATTCTGTCACAAAAAGGTATTCAAAACGTAATTAAGCTGATGTGGAATGGGGAAAACATTTAAGAAAAACACTTAACAATACGAAGCGGAGTAAGGCAAATGTTGTGATATTAAATTATTGCTGACGATTTTATTGTAAATCGGATTAAATATTCATGTGAACTATACTTTATGTTATTAGTAGGAACTAAGAATTAAACAAGTCATGGATCATATACCTAAAAATTATAAATATTGAATAAAAACGATGGGAAACCCTTTTACAACTCTTATACTCTAAGGGAAATTGTGAATAAACTTTAAACATCTAGATAAAACAATGATTAAAAAGACCAAAGTGTACTAGATAGATTTGCCTCAAAACATAATGCCTGTAGCCATTCCTTTATAGATATAACAGCGTGTATCTAATGCCATAACATATTTTCATTATCTAGGATGCTCAAACAAAATCTGATCAGAATTCTTGTTTCAAAGCAGACTCAAAGACATAAATAAGCTGTGTCTGTGTTAATGACCAGTCTAGTCAAGCAAATAAAGGCTGGTGGGATTATTGACAACGCTGTTCGTCGCTCGTACTTTATCATCTGAGAATGTAATCAACTGACGAGAGAAAGTAAGACGGCAATCAATAGCACGACCTTGTTAAATGTCTTTATTGCCATGGACTCTTAATTAGCGAGGAAATCTCTCAAATTTGGTCCCGTCTAAAGTTATTCTTCAAATAATGTTTTATCAAAAATAACCTTTAATTTTTTCTCCATGAATTTGAATCATGCATCTCATTGGCAATAGAGATAACAAACTGTTGTTTTTGTGACCTTCGCGTAAATATTGAATGACTGGGCTAAATTTGTATTATTCTAGCATACGTGAAAGCCATCCTTATCATTGTTTTAACTGATCTTAAAATACCAAGCTTCTATTAAAACAATACACAATTGAAGTGTGACATTTTCAAGTAGGGCCAAGTAGCGAAGTAAAACATAATACAGCCTTAGAAATATTGTTTACAGAACCATAGAAAGCTGACATTCGAGATGGCAAATGTTTTTTTATCCACTCGATAATCTATGCATGTATGACTTATCTATATTATCGGCTGTTTGAAAAAGAGTGCTGGTGGATAGAAATTAATGTGACATAAAAGGTATCAATTCCTTGGTGATTTCAAATTATCCAGGAAGCCCCCCCCCCCCCCCAGGATCGCGAAGATGGCCCCCATATAGTCTAACAATAACAGATTGCATGTAGTTCAATGGTAAAAGTGGGGGAAAATGATATTTCTGTCTAATTCTTTAGACACCTTCTCCGTTGACGTTTGCCAGTTGAATGAATTTTTGGTTGCGTTCAACAACGTTTAGGCTGTTCACGATACCAAAACCAGTCAAAGACATTAACTCATCAGAATGTTCTCCTCCAATCTTCGATATCGGGCTATACGTTTCGTCTCTTAAATACATGTGAATTGTTGATACCAGCATCTACTTAATTTTGCGGAAAGAGCGTTGAGAGTAATTCATTCATTCTGTTTCCCATAGTAAAGAAATAGTGTGCACAGTTGTATTGGTAGAAGATAAGATGAACTAGGGGGCAAGATGAAACAGCATCTATTGTTTATGCCATAGGCGTCTGAGTGAACATGTGGCGCCATTTATATGAACGCTAGTATCTTTCATGTGATTCATAAGATTTTTAGTGAATTTTTATGTTTTTAGTTATGTGGTTTTATACATTCACATATAGTACGTGTCAATCATACCTTATACTTTTATTTTGTAGACTAGGTTTTGATTGTCAGTTACGCAGTGTTTGGGTTTGTTGCCATATCTACTATTGTTTCTATTTGACATTACTCCTAGCCGGTCAGTATGGGGTAAGATGAAACAGCTAAAGAGGGGCAAGATAAAACAATTTTTGGGTGTATTAACTTAACACATTTTTAATCTCCTCTAACTGATTACATTTACATTACAGAAAACAATGCCTAGAACCTACAAGCGAAAAACATAAAGGGTCTCAAACCCGCCTGATGTAAATGGGAATTGAAATAATTCTCATTTAATATTTCTGTTCAAATCGAACAATTAATGTTATGCTATTACGTTTGACTTCTGGTTCTAGGGCATTATGTTATGGATCATAGCCATTATTGCTATGATTGTTTTCCGATTGCTAAACATTTCAATAGTTGATTTGGTCGTGTCAGTACGGTGTTACGTTGTTCCAGCCGTGGACTACAAGTTATGTTTCCACAAACTTAGAATACAACCACACGGCAACGAAACAGAAGCGTCATAGCTACACTGTTATTATGTTGTTGGATCATGCAACGTTTTCACAATATTGTTATTTCGTTGTAAAAAACGCTACCAATTCATAATTAAGTCACATTGAGTCGATTTGTGTTGTTACAACGTTTTGACAACGTTATAATGGCGTTTTATTAACTGGTAAAAACTAACAACCAAATTTCAGTGTAGATTTACGTTATAGTAATGTTGTTGTTTGGTTACTGTGTAACTTTACCAATGTATAGCTGGTATACAACGTTACAGCTACGTATTGTGTTTACTGGGTTACTGTTAGAATACACCATTGTTATTTAAGCCCACACCAATAACAAATATAAATATTTTAATAAATGTTTTTAAAAGAAATAAGGAGGAGATAATTTTAAGAAATTAATTAGTTAAACAACGAATTTAAAAAATAACTTAAACGTAATATTAAAAATTTTAAAAAATCAATTAAAAAAAGTTAATGTAAAAAAATAAAAGAAAATTGCCTTTTAAAAATTGATTAAAAATATAATTAAAAGGAATTAATTTGAATAAAAAAAATTAAAAGAAAAATGGGTAGTTTTTAGGGAAAGTTACATCTTAGGTGATATAATTCAGATTTTAGAACATAATTGTGCCTTATAAAAAAATTACTTATAAAAGCGTTAATTAAATTAAGTTTTAAAAACATATATAACAGTTACAACGTTTACCAGTTACTGATAACATGAAATATACAACAGACCCAGTCATAGGACCTAAACAACAAACCTTAAAAAGACATGGATCTGAAATCTATGGAATATTAACTAATAACTGAATACCTACATGTAAGCTCAACATAAAGCCTTATCCTGAACTCTGTACAACAAAAAAGCTTAAAATGATGAACGACTATAATATTTTAAATACGATTGAGCCGAGCAAAAAATGACCTCAACAACTAGCTTAACGTGTGTACCAGAGAGCTAAAATATGGAACAAGTATAATCACTCATACTTTTTAATTTTGATATAAATTTGTTTAAATCACAGTGAAACACGGATGTTGAATAATTAGAACCGATTAATCATCTTCTAGATAAACTCCCAATGATAAATTTCTAAATAGATCTTTATCTCAAGTTGTTATGGGTGACCTACAGATATATTCAGAGATGGTAGTGACCATTTATGGTATAAAAAGTTAATGAGTTAAGAAAAAATCATTCTGAAGGCTAGTATATCAGAGAAAAAAAATTACCCGCTAAAAAGAACGTGAGTTACAAACTGTCTTATCCAGAGGACAGTTCCGCTGTAACCAGTTAGTCTTATTGATGTAAGTTGTATAACGAGAGCACCTCAGGTAGCTGCTTTTGTTATTACATAATGAGGAATGGGTTGTCCTTTTTCATGAAGTGCGGAGCAGAGTAGCTCTACTATTGATGTAAAGCGGTGCGGAGGTGCTCCTTGCATGTACCATAACATATAATAAGAAAGGGTAGTGCTTTATTAGGTAGTGCGGAGCGGGTGGGTAGCACCACTATATATGATAAGGAAAGGTTGTTCCTTATTCAGTGGTACAGTGGAGGGAGCAGGACCCCTCTACTCAATAAGGACAGTATGTTCTTCACAGTGTAGTGGCGAACGAGTGGGTACCTTTAAATAGTATATGGCAAGAAAGGATTGTTCTTATCAAGTAGACATGCGGGAATTTATATTTCCAGACACCAGTCGAGTTTACTCAAATGAATAGACAAAAGAGATCCTAGTCTGATATGCTACCGCCGACAATGACTGCTTGATTGATTTGTGTTTAACGCCATTCTTGAGGGGATTTGACTTGTCAGACAACGGTGTATTGCAACAATAATTGACATTTGTACATCTATAACATAAGAAATGTTTTGATACTGTTGCGAGTTGATGTTTCTCCAGTGCTAAATAAAACTGCATTGCTACACATCAAGTAAAGTGCCCGAAGCCAGAGGACCTGAACAATGTTGTCCTATAATTCAGCATTTGCAATTATTTAGTATATTTAGTAGCTTAAAAAAAACACAAAACAACCGTCTCGCGGTAATGACGTCAGTGCGCTATTTGATTAACTCGCGAGTCCCTCTATGACAACATACTCAGGATATAGCTGTGACCTCAGAACAAAGGCATACGTGGAGACTGACGCCCTGTCAATCCGTCGTTCCTACAGTTATTTACCTCCGAGATACACGTGAGATAAAAACTTTTTGAGATATGTTTCCAGGTAAAGAATGCAATTTTTCCAGCCCGAAATATACTGAAAAAAATGAATCGATTACCAATCCTTGGACGACCACTAAAACCTTTGAAATATTTCATTTAGATGAAATAATTCATTCGTTTAAATCGCCTCCGAACACCCACAAAGCCCACACACAACTACGCAAAATCGAACACACACAACGTCTTAATAACGATTTGAACGTTCAAATGTCTCCCAGAAGATGTTTCCCCAACGAAGTTAATACACAAATTTAACTTGACATTTAATTACATCATTCATCATTCAAGTCAAGTGGTTTAAGCAGCTCGTGTTATAATTGGTTTAAAATTGTTATATTGGTTGAATCAACGTAAATATAGTTGCAATATGTTATTTAAACAGAAATAGCATCAATGCATACTAATGACCGGATTTAAACGTATGTCTCGATCTGTCATCAGGTCAGACGAGTTTTCAAAGTCAACACGATACGAGTTTAGAATGAAAAAAGCCTGTCTCATATTGTGCCTGATTAATTGGTATATTTCAATATGTCATTTCATTTTTAAATACAAAAAGTCAATGATTGGATGACAGAGAAGAAAAAATATATGAAAATGTTATAAATTATTAAGAAGTTCAACCTTCGAGTCCCTTGGTCGGACTTCATGTCAAACTAACTTCCACCCCGAATCACTGTGTGCGGATAGAGAAAGAGAGACGGGTTCCCGCTAAATCAGACAAAGCTGGTTCTTGATAACTTCCTCATCATGTCCTTCGCCTTACGGGTCGCGCTAGTCAGTGCCATTGTGGCGATTTGTTTGGCGATTCCGAGAAACAGAATACGAAGACAGGCTCAAGTTGAATTTAAGGAGCATTTCTATCCATTTAAAGGTATATATATTCATTATATTACAATCGATAACATAAGTATTACAGAAGACGAAACAGCGCATAATTTTAAAACGGGGTATTGAGATTTAGTGTAGATTATACAAATGTAAATAAATGTTCAGCAACATTTAGAAGTGGGGTAACATAGTTATACAATTTCTGGATAATCATTTCTTGTTTTGTAAAAGAACTCAACGTTTCGATACATATGCCTGTATCGTCATCATGTGTCAATTTCTGTATTGAAACGTGATGTTCTATCACAAAACTAGAAATGGTTATTATGATAATTATAAAGAGTTTAGATGTATAATAGTAGTGTCATAGCTTCTGATTGTCGCAGTCGAAATTGGGCTATCCAGTTTTGTAATGTTAAATTTGGTTTGGTAAAAAGCACGAAACATAAAAAGTTCTGGGATGTTCACCCCTATCCTTAAAGTTGTCCATCATAAAAGGCAAATGCTATTCTTAAACCTAACGCTAAATCTAACCACAAAAATATCCCCAACCATTTCCCAAACTGCTTTTTATTGTAACCAATAACTTTGCCGACTATTCTGTTTTACAGACAGTTTGTTGTCACAAATAACAATTCATTGTTGACAGTAACGTTGTATAATATCAATTCATAAGGCATGCATTGACTTTAATTTCACAGCGATATGTGCGGAAAGGTTGCGGATGCCCGTGTCCAGCATCTTACAGACGTCAGTCACCGGTATTCCCGGGGCATCGTATTGTTCCTATTACATTCTCCAATGTCAGAACATATTTGGCAAAGTTAGCCGATACATAGAACAGTGTGGAGTTGGGATGTGGTGGAGCTTTAAAATAGGAACATGTAACTTACCGTCTCTAGCAGAAAGACCTGAGTGTGCTGCAGGTAAATATATATACAATTTAATTAATTCCCTCCAATGCTATTTCTTAAAAGATAATCATCCTTTGTGGGATAAGGATTATATGTACGTTTACCTGTGTACCTACTCCGAATGTGATGGAAGGGTTTACAGATAGACTTGCTAAAAGAGTGATTGCTTGTTTTGATGCTATGATATGCAACTCCAACTTGGCTGCCAGTCGACCATCTTGGAGATCAGGAACCAGGTTTCACCAGCGTCCGACATTAATTCCGTGTGTCCTTAACAAACAACTTCTGCGTGTACGTTTGATTGGGGTTTAACGTAGTATTCAAAGTCATAACACTCAAATGACAGCGTGACAACAGAAAGGACGCAGAAAAAATAACCCTCGACAAAAAGGGCAACAAAGTCATTCAACAACAAGACATCATAACAGATCTGCTTCTTAAATAACCTCTCCTTGACGGGTTTCTGGGATTACTAGTTTTACGTTTTGTGTGTTGTACGTCATGACGAAAATCGTAACCGCAACAGAGGTGTAGGGTTTTGGTCAAATCTGGCAGCTCCTATCGATCTGATGATACTAATATTCCAAACCTGCGTATTCCCATCTCTCTTTATCTCAATAATGTTTTACATCAGCAATACAAGCGAGGTTTGTTTCATTCTTTAAGGTTACCTTATTGAACATCAGCATGTTGATCAATCCGTCGAATATGTAACCCCGTGATGTGTTGTACTTTGTAAGTATAATGTTTTCCAACCGGAAGATATACATGTTCCTGTCATTTTGGTTTCAGCTGTTTGTCCTCCTGGCCAGATCAATCCGGTTCCAGATCCACGGGCTTGTTACGGATATTACGAATGTGGTGCAGGGACAGCTTATTTTGAGATGTGTGAAGATACGAGCTTCTTTAATCCGCTGACGGGAAGTTGTGAAACCTCAGCCACATGCGACAGACCAGCACCCAGATTACTTCGCAATGGTAACTATTCAGTCGGTTTTTGGTCAACTCAAACTGACATTGTAATGTAGGCTATCCGAAGGCATGAATCGGAATTTGGAAATACACACAACATTACAAATTTACTTCATTTATATAGAACGGCATATTAAGCTTATCTTTTCATATTCATTCATTCCAGACGAGTCCCAAATATTATTTACACCCCTTGTTCGTCAAAATGGTGAATCGTGTCAGAATGGTTGTCTAGATCGTGTATTCTTTTTTTAAATTTTTTTTTTTCCATTAATTACCTAATCCCGGCCTTTTCGTCAAAATGGTTCAACCCTGTTCTAACGACCATTTTAACACTCGGTCTTTGTAAAAATTGTTCTATCCTTTTACCAAAATCATTGAGACGTTCTCTTTTTTTTTATTATCAATTTTGAACAGTCGAAACATAAGGGTTATTTAGACACGACGAGGAAAAACATGTTGTCTAAGTTAAAATGGTTAAACCGAGTGCGATGGGTCAGTGTTGCCCTGTTGGCATCGAAATGGTTCAGCCGTGTCGCAGGAATTATTTAAACCCTTTCTGAGCCAGACGGTTCTTTTCTGTCCCAGGACTCCTTTGATCCTGTCATCATCAAAATAGCATAACTGTGCTTTAAGGGTTATTAAGATCCTGCATTCAGTCGAACTGGTTTCCTGGGTAGGTTGCCGCTTTGTCCCAAAGGTAAAAAACATGTTAAAATAGAAACGAAACCGTATCTCAGAGGTCTTTTAAATCGTGTTTTTGTCAAAATATACAAGCTTGCAGGAATCAGTTGTCCCACAGCTCAACTATGAATATTTGTTGGACTGCTTTTGTGTTGAATGTATAATTGCTTTCTTAATATGTGTATTGCGTCAAGCTTCATCTGAATTGTTACAGGTTCTCCTGCCTGCACAGAAGCTCAGTTACCTAGGGTGTGTACCACTGCGGGATATGTGCCCAGTGTAGCCTACTGTGGGTGTGTTCACCTGCACTGTAAGTATACGTTGCATTGCACTGTCTTACCTAGAGGTGCTGTTAAATGAGTGAAATAATATTAATTACGGCCTGAACCATTCACAACCGATCAACCAACCATCCAATTAACCAACCAGCCAGCCAACCAACCAAACAACAAATCAAACAAACTAACTAGCCTCGATTTTTCAAACGTGATTGACTAGACAAAATGATTTCGTTGAACTAAAGAACAGCACATGGTAGAATCTGAGGTGGTATAGTTACCATTGCCGGGTAATAATCCTGTAAGCCTGACTTCATTGGTGGTTGGTAAGTTTATTTGTTCTTTTTACATCGTTCTTAAGGATGTTCAACTTATATGAAGACATAAAAACGTCTAAGAAACCACCCATGACGTCCTTGACAGATAAATAAATAAACGCCTTGACACAGAAGTAAAATCTGTATCATGTCACAGTTAAATTGACTAAGGGCAGCTTGTTTTAAGAGTATCACTGCTGTCGTTACTTTGCATTTTATGGTTGTCAATTATTGTTGAAATACATGGCCGCAGTGAAGTGAAATACCCTTAGGCACGGCGTTAAACACCAATCAATCAATCAGATAAATAAACAAGTTCAGTAACCCTGATTTTTTGTAACAGGATAAAATAATCTTGGTTTTCTTCGTTTTAGAGGAGTATTAAGCATTCTGGAGTAAAAAAACAATCAATTTTTGCGGGTGTATGTTAACGATTACATAAGACCCACTAATTACCTATGTTTTCCGGGGCGTGCTAATAATCACCAGAAATATACTTCCCATTAGGCGCCAGGTGTCAAATGTATTACCTTTCATTAGCCAGATAATTGCTCTTTTCACCTTGTGAGGTTATGATTGATAGGTCCTGTTCCATGACAATGGTATTAAATCAAAATAACCTGTCTCGATCGTCACTAGCTTCCGACATGTCATCGTTTTGCTAAAAAGAAAAAAAGAAGAAAAAAAAAAACCAAAAAACCCTGGGTTCAAACAAACGGGCTTCAAAGGTTTATGTGTCAGAGACGAATGACAGAGGTTAAATAATTAGGTATATTTAGTAACAACTCTATTATATTGAAATATATTTGAAGTACATTCCGTGTTCACATCAGTTTTTTCGTTTACCTTATTTTTCGATTGGACAAAAAAAGTTGACTAATACTTCAAAAGTATAGAATGCCCCTCGTGCAGTTTTTCTATCCTCGTCAAGATAACTTAAAGCCTGTAAAGCCGAAGACTGAACAGTTCATTCCTGCGGAGATTGCATGCAAGGTTCTTCTACGAAAGGTGTTTTAAATACTGATTTATAATATATATAATTAATTAGACCTTTGAAAAGTTCAGTGACAAAGCAAATAAATAAACTCACACATTTATTTAACAAGGATACATATAAGTATTAGTTATAATATTAACCACCCCTCTTTAGCATATATACTAGTAGTGTATTCCACTTGTTTGTTACATATTCACGTAGATTTATCACAAATTTATTAAACATGGATACTAATAATTATAAGTTAAAATATCAAACTCACGTCCTTAGCACATATACTAGTAATGTATTCAACTTGTTTGTTAAATTCTCACAAAGTGACTGTTCCATTGGATCAAGGGTACAAATATTAATTATTGCTATTTAACTATAATACTCTTGAGAATAATCTCACGGTTATCATTTGTTTCTTTGCAGTGGAGAAATAGAGTTGCATTAAGAACGACCATTGTTATCATCCGAATTCCCAGGAATGTCCACACTTTGAATACATCACGTCAAGAATCATTGGTTGTCAGTTCTCTTTTTTAATTTAATACATGTCACTGTTCTCTTTTCAACAAAGTCCGTTTGTAAATATGCTATCTAATAAAGGCCAGCTTTGTTACATACGTTTAGTGTAGTGTTTTTCTTGCAATGTTAAAGACGCCACGTTGACACTCGCTTTCTTAGTGGTTTGTTGGATCTTGCCAATTGTTTTGCTGTTTAGCGGTTTATAGCCCGGACAAAACTTTAACGGAATCAGCTGTAGGTTATTAGGGAACCGGAACTATATGTAGTGAAGAAATGTGAAAGTTTGGCATTTAGTTTATGGATAATGGCGGGAATCCTCCTTCTCTGTTTTGTACACGTGAGGACAGTTTTAAAAAATAAAGTCAGTTTTTTTAACGAAAGAAGTTTAGATGCGCAACATTGCTGTCCGTTCGTTGTTCTTTTAAGTGCTTTTAACTCTATTCTTGGAAAGAGCAGGATAAAAATGTTGACAAACTGTTGGGCAGAAATACTTTGCTCGTTATTTTTTCCACAATATGGCAGTTTAAGCTCATTATTCAGTCAGCTAATCTGCATTGTGTTGTGTTGAATATTCGGCAACATCTGCTCTAAATACAATTGCCTGGATAACGTTGATCTGAAGATAATTGGTCCTGCAACGGTTAAACAAGGAGCCTATCCGCGGCTCAGTTATTTTGGTTTGTTTCGTTCGCTTGATTAGGGTTTAACATCGTACTGAAGGGTATTTCACTTATATGACGACGGATTGTCCGCTTCCCGCTGTTCCTTACTTAGATTAGGTGGACAACCGGGAGGAAATCTCGTATAAACCATCCCCTCGATTGCCGGATGGAACTTCCAAGGAGCGACTTGTAATAGGATCAAATGTTGCAGACGACATGATTTAATAAATGATATACTTGTGTTTGTTTGATTGGTGTTTAACGTCGTACTCAAGGGTATTTCACTTATATGACGACGGATTGTTCACTTCACACTGTTCACTGCCTTATTACGGCGGAAAACCGGGAGGAAGCCTCGTAAAAACCACCCCCGCGATTGCCGGAGTCACAACATGTGACTCGCTCATATACCTGATGGTCCAAAGGCGGACTCGAACCCGTGAACTGTAAATCGAAGCATGTTCAGTTCAGCAAGCGCACTCGCTACCACTGACTATAACATGGTTAGTCTTTATTTATGGAGTTGATAGGCCTACCTGACATATGAAATGGACAGAAGTTCGGAATACCATGCTGCCGTGCTGGTGATGATCGATGGATGTAGCTAGGGGATCTAAATCGAGTCTTATTAATTCCCTTGAATTAGATCCAGGTACCGTCATTATATAGCACATGATAACTTGAATACGGTTTCCAAACTTACTTGTAAGCGTGTTTACTTAATTACTGAAGAGTAGATGTTTATTCACACCTCCAAACGAAAGAGACCTACACAAGGGTAAACAACAACATCTCATTTTGCTAAATTTTGACATCGTCACATGTAAAATTATAATCAATGTAATTAAGGTAACAAGAACGAGAGAAAAAAAGACAATTACTACCTTCATTCATTCATTCATTCATTCATTCATTCATTCATTCATTCATTCATTCATTCATTTATTCATTCATTTTAAAACATGTCTTTAGGATTGTGGTTTACAACAAATTTTGGAGACAGAGACTTAGATGGCAGTATATATAAGACCTACATTACAGGTCTTGTTTATATTAAATAAATAAAACAGTAGGCCTACGGCGGATGGCTGCAAACTGATATAAATAGGTTAGCGTATGGCCAAAACTGTTCGGTCTATTTGTTCTTTCAGTTTATCATGGGATGGGTAGACAAATATAATTATTGCTATTTAATAAGTGAAAACAGAGAATATTACTACAGAGAGACACAATTCATTTTAACACTAAGAGAGTTCAGGGAATGTTTTTACGACCAAAAATGAATGTCGGTTATAATATAGTGCCTATGAGACAACAGCTTCATTGAAGTGTAGGACTAGCCTACACCGAAGGCCAACATAGGCCTATATGTTGGTGAAGTGGCAGTTTAGGCTTATATGGTTGTTTTTCTAGATTTCTGCATAAAATTTATTTAACATTTCACTGATGAGATGGTTGAACGAGATGAATCACTATTATATACCGAAACCAGTATCAACTGTCATATAATTATAGTCTCAAATATCTAAACGATTCAGCCGCTATTATTTTAGCGATTAGGCCTATAGGCCTAAACTAGCCCGAAGAAAATGAAACTTCAGCTATTCACCGTGACACACCTGAGATTGTATAGCTACTCTTTGCTGGCGATTGAAGTCAGATGACTATCCTATATCTAGGCAAGAGTAACTTCTATAAACAAGGTAAGTAGTGACATGAATCTCTGTTTCCCACCTTTTAGTCGTGGTTGCGTCATTTCACTTATTCGTCGATATAGTGGGAACGATCGACAATGCAAGATCGCATATTGCCCTGGTGCCATATGCCTCCCTTAGCTCATGTACCGAATGGTGTAAAACATTAAACTAGTATTTAGCGAAGACAATCAAAACTTTAATACCCTAGCTGTAACAGACAATCAAAACCAGACATAATAATGGTCATTGTTCATGAAGAAAATTGTCTTTCGTCGTTGTTGACGGATATTCCGGCAGAAGCGATACACTGCTAGAAAAGTGCAGTCACCTGGCTTCCAAGTGTTTGACAGTCAATAAAATACGCTATTAAAAAAATAATTGTTTTTCTCTTATTTATAAAGTGTGTGGAACAAATGCAAACATTTGGTAATTTTTTTATTTCTTCCCTTATTGTTTATTTTTATCGGGTATATATAGGCCTATGTCACACATTTTATATTTAAGATGAAAACGATAATTTTTTAATAACGCATTTTATTTTCTTTGAAACACTTACAAGCGAGGTGACAGTGGACAAGTGTATACATGCTTTCAATTGTTTAATAACTTTTCTGTTTGACCGTGATGTCGTGAGACAGTAAGAGTGGCAAGACACGGTAAGAAGCTTGTGGAGCTAATATGTCTGGCCTCGGGAAGATTGGACGTAACGCGACGGGAAGATGGCGTAGCCCTGTTTAACCGACAGCCAAGTCTGCAGTATAGGAATCATTGACGGAATGACGGTTATGAAATACACAGCTGGTATACAGTTTCCTTTCGCATCGAGGTTAATGTATTTACTGTGACCGCTATACTTTCAACAAAGCATGCCCATGCACTTCGACAAGCCAGTTGATTGTTTTCGCCTATGTTTGTCTATGACTATACTCTCACTCCTGGACTCCAGCCATGACATAAGTGCACGTGCAAAAAAAAAAAAAAAAAAAAAAAAAAAA
>JAVFBW010159488.1:0-11739 GCA_034783835.1 Mopalia ciliata
ATCAAATGCATCTTTTACATGACACAATACTACTATCAAATGCATCTTTTACATGACACAATACTACTATCAAATGCCACTTTTACATGACACAATGCTACCATCAAATGCCCCTTTGTATCGGATTGTAAATCCAATCTATTTTGTATATGCGATAATTATTCTGCCAAATACCCAAGTCTGTATCCCACAATAAAGCCTATCAATTGATTTTTCATTTTGTATCGGACAGTAAGGCGACAAATGATATGTTTAGAGACGCCAAACATGCAATCTTAGGGTATAAGAAAGATACAGTACATGCCCGAGAAAGATACAGTACATTTGTATATGACCGACCGACAAAAACGAAGAAGTAAAGCAACAAAGGAATAGTATGACTAATAAATGGATAAAAGAAATGCCTACCTTTGCAGCGAATGCCCTGTTGAATATGCCACAGAGCGCTTTAGAGAAACGCTCGGACTTTCCGGTCTCGGTGGCGTATATTATTGTACATTTTACTCTTTTGGCCAAATTTCCCTTCATCAAAATCATCACGGCAAAGGCACCTCTGCAAGATTGAACATTTATTTAACTAATGATTGATTGATTGATTGGTTATTTTTCTTATAAAGCGGTAGTGTATTCCAACAATAATTGACACTAGCACAACCAGGATGTGAAGCGTATCCATAATGCTGGAAATAATCCAGAGCTAAGTAACTCTTCAAACAAACTGCCCTTAGTCAGATGTCTTAACTGAGGAAGACCACAATAGATACTCTTTATAGACATGACGATGAAGGTCAACATTCAACTGACCTGAACATGTTCACTTTATGACAGACATGATTTTGTATCATCAAGGACGACTAACAAATCTTCAACCCATTAAAGTAAAAGGCAATCTATGTACTAAGAAATCGAGAAATATTTTATACATCGATTGATTCACTGGAGTGTTACGCCGTGTTTTAGGATATTTCACTTATATGATAGCGGTGTATTCCAACAAAAAAATCGACAAAATCAAACATTTAGTTAACTCACATACATACAAACATGCCCGATCGGTACTAAATAGTTAACATTCACTTTGTATAACTAATTAAACATTTAACTATTTTTTTGTTTAGTTGTTCTCGTAAAATGTGATCTATAAGTGATATTAACATCAAGACAAAAATTCAGATTGTTAAATATATTTTTAAACGAACAAAGATATGTATAATAAAGATAGACAATATATGATAATAAAGATCAGATATATATGAAGTGTATGTATTGTAAATGGAATGTGTTTACAGATGTCTTGGAATACCTATCTCGCTCTTTTCGCAATGATTATATCCATTTTTTAGTGATTTAAAGTTGTAGATATATGACTCCAATGAAATACCTGGCAACTGTCCTAAACGTGAGTCGTCTCCTGTTTAACTGGCTAGCATTATCCACTGTCAAATATCTGTAAGCTGGTGTTTTCCAAGGGTCCGTCTGTAAAATACAACTTTATGATTGAATAGGTTCTGGAGATGAATCATGTGAAAGGATTAATGATTGGAGGTATGGTGTTTAACGAATTAACCTTGAAGTTTTCTTTAAAATGTCACACGTGGGAGTAGTCTTGACAAATATATGTGAATGTGATTGTGGATGATGACAAACAATACTCAGGTAAATCAATTATTTTTGTCTTAAGACAAAAGATATGGGGTTTTATTCAAATTCAAGCTGAACTCTATCTTAATTTCTATGTTTCTCTGAGCGAATCAGTACGATATGGACTACTCCTTACCTGGTATTCGTAAGAAGGCTTCATGCTGTAATTGAACATCTCTTGGTGAAAAACTTGCAGTATACTTGAGCTCATAGGGGGCACGACCCATACCCAATCAGAAGGACATCCGCCTCGCAGGCGCTGTTCATTCTCCATGTGGGTGATGAATGATTCTGAGGCTGAATGATGGTCGGTGATTGTAACGTTTGCTTTCTGAAGGTAAAAAACATTTTGTGCTGTAATTGCTGCGTATAATGTAGCCTTGAGATGACAATGTTTACACTTCGTGTAGCCCAACGGCTATAGTCAGTCACGACGAATGTGACCTCAAATTTTATACATGCCAAATATACTACCATCTCAGTAATTAATGGCGTATGTATAAGAACAAAATGGACAAGCCCGATGACGTTATTCTTTAACAATGTCACTTGTCACGGAAATCTTTGTGGCAGAGATTACTTTTAGTTAAAGTGATCCAAAATTAGCTACCGTTGTCTTGGAATTGCCGATCTGGAATGACTTCATCCTGATTTCTTGTCAGATTTTTTTTGGATTACCAGGACAGGTTGTGCAACCGAAAACTAATACACCACTGATCATTGTATTTTGGGAATGTATGCGATTTCGAGGATATAAGAGGAGCAAATGTACTGGTAAGTAAGCTTTTGTAGATACTGTCGTCATTACTGATTTGGACTGATTCCAAGCAAAATAATCATTGTGCATGGCCATAGTTTAAATTTGGCATACAAAATTCTTGTGGCTCTTGTTACTATGGACTTTAATTTGCTTGGAATTTGTGGGCCTACTGGTTCATTTCAGTATCCTTTGCCTGTATGTCATATTCACAGAAACAAGACTATGATGTATTCAGATAGTTCTACAAAAGCTGGGAACTCTGCCGTATTGTAGAGATGCCCTAGTTACTCAATGCTATTGAAATTCAGTACTTAATCGACTGATCCCTGGCACATTTAACATTTATTTATTGGCTAAATTTATATAAAGCGTATTAGCTTTATATTTGGCGTAAAGGACTTTTTTTATATATTATATGTAGTTTTTTCTGGATTTGAAGGTGAAGAGGGGCTGTTGAAAATAGTAACAATCCCCACTCCACATCTTTGTTTTACACCTGCCTCTATTCTGAATTCTTAACTGTAAATAGTCACTGTTTGTTATTTGACACAATTAAAAAGCCTTACCTGGAAACTGTATAAGACTGCAATGTTTATCTCTACCAATGCCCTGTCCTTCCAGAGAGAAGAGGTGTTTTTTGTGTCCAAACCCATCTTCTCGCCTACAGTCTGGTCAAAAATAAATTAATTTCTTGTATAAAGATCTCTTCCCTGAATGTGTTTCGTCATATTATCATTTCATGCTACAAGTTTCATTGTGTACGGCCCACGATTCCTGGGCAGTAGGCTGACATGGCAGTTTACTTTATCAGGACAGATCACTGTATCAGGGGAGTTGACTGCACCAGGACTGTTCACAATAACAGGGAAGTTCACTGTAGCAAGGGAGTTCACCTGAGCAGTTCAAGGTGACACAAAAGTTCATAATACCACATTTGCGGTACAAGACCTGGGCAGTTAACTTTATCAGTAAAGTTCACAATGACAGGAAAGGGGACATGACCAGGACAGTTCATTATATCAGTACAGTTCGCAGTGACCGGAAAGGGTACAATACCAGGGCAGCTCAGTGAATCAATACAGTTTACAGCGACAGGAAAGGGGAAAAAACCAGTACAGCTCAGTGTATTAGTAAAGTTCATAGTGAAAGAAAGGCACACAATACCAGGACAGCTCACTGTATCAGTAGGATTTAAAGCGACAGGAGAGTGCACAATTACAGGACAGTTCACTGTATCAGTACAGTTCACAATGACAGGGAAGAGGAAAAGACCAGTACAGCTCAGTGTATCAGTACAGTTCACAACGAAAGAAAGGCACACAATACCAGGACAGCTCACTGTATCAGTAGGATTCAAAGCGACAGGACAGGACAGGAGCAATACCATGCTCACTGCACCAGTAAAGTTCACAATAGGGGAACAGTTCACTGTGACAGCAAATGTGTCCGTATAAGGACAGTTCACAATACCAGCAGAGGTAACAATGCAATAATAGCAGTACAGTTAAATTCCTGTCTTATTTGCTTATTGATCGTATACGTAACGTATAGATTAGGATGCAGATATTTGAGACAGAATTATACCTTTGTGTCTTTTAGAAAGTGAAGGTGAACAGTATTCTCGTTATTTTGGGATAACGCTTTCTTAGTTTGAACCGATACCAGTTCAAAAAATTTTGTACATTGAAACCCGTCCGGGATTCGCACGATCCTGGTAGTTATTGGGTGCCTAACTATGAGGGTCGTGGGTTCGAATCCCGGACGGGTTTTAACCTACAACATTTTCTGAACTGGTATCTGTTCAAATTTAAAAAGTTTATCCCAAAATAACGAAATTACTGAGTTATTCAGTGCCTAACTATGATGGTTGCGAGTTCGAATCCCAGACGGGTTTCAACCTACAAAATTTTCTGAACTGGTATCTGTTCAAACTAAGAAAGTGTTATCCCAAAATAACGAAAATACTGAGAATTCTACCTGTAGGATGTTGTATCGCTGTGGATCACAAAGATCTCGGGACCCGATTTCAGTGCTCATGTACCAACCGCTGAATGGGCTACCGGTAAATTCCAGTCCTCCGCAGTCAAACATCATTCCAGAGACTGCCGGCAAAGCGAACCACTTGAGACCCAACTCAGCAAACCATTTATACCTGTTGAAGTAAATATACATTGAAGATAACAATGAAGGACATATTTATACGACAATGCAAACAAATTAATAGTTAATGTATTTGTATTAATTCCGCTGTGCCCGAGCTGCCAGACTTTTTATTGTTTAGAAACGCAATATTAACAGTATTTTTGTTATGTTGCCATTATGCTTTCTTATTTTGAACGTTTTCTAATTCGGACAAATTCCCAGGTTGAGACTCGTCTGGCCATCGAACCCTCGGCCCTTTGCGTGAGGCACGAAATAGCCTTACTCTAAGGATCGTGGTTTCGATTCTAGGACAGGTCTCGACCATCACAATTTGCTGAACTAGAATCTGATTAAACTACTAAAGAGCGTGCAATGTCAAAGTAGCTCAAATACTGTTCATTTTATCGACTACCATGTTTTAAACACCAGGAAACATACGTTGGATGTTGTAGTTTCACCTCCAAAATGAGATTCTTTGGGATATCAAACAGTTCCGGCTTCTGCCCATTAGCGGAGAGAATAAGAGGTAGTGGGTCAAATTTGCCACCAGGGCCCTTCCATCCTAGCTTCTGACAAATCTACAAAAGAGAGTCAGGGTACGTCATCCCTTGTCAAAGGAAAAAAACGACCAGCAACAAATAATATATTTTAACCAAAACATTAAAACATGTACACAAATACGGAAGTTGTAATAAACCCGTAAGGTTATCAATTTTTCCTATTGTTGAGTTACATGGTAGAATTGGTCAATCATTTGTATCATGCCATTGCATCGGTCAGTGATAACGTTAGTTAGGGTTAGATTTAGGGTTAACTTAGTGTTAGCTTTAGTGTAAGGGATATGGTTAGTTTTATTGTAAAATGACGAACCAATTTTACATTGGCTTCCCATAATAAAAAAATAATCGGCAAAAATTTCAATGAGGATCATTTTATAGTTTATAGCTGTGTTATGCAAATTCACTGCGAGGCTCGGAATGTCCACAACCATGACTCTCAAAATTCGTGACCTATAGATAGAAGTGTGTGACGTCATTTTATCACATACGGTACGCAAATATCACGAATGTTGTGACGACAGAGGATCGCCTTTCAAACATTATTAATACGGGATTTTCCAGTAATGACCTTACGACAACAGAGTAACGTCCCTTTGAGAAATGACGTTACCACTTTATGGCACAGTAGGGTTTCAACGTTTCAACGCTTGATGAACATTGAAACATTGCACCCACAATAAACCAGAAGTTATAATCCATAAAGCCTTGTGTTATGTTTAGAACATCAACTTCTTAATGCCTCTTGTCCTCTGTCTTAGGGTGCTGATTGAAATGCTCCACCTTTTGGCAGGGCTAGTTTCAATTATTATTGAAATACACCAACATAATACAAGTGAAATAACATTAAGCTCGGCGTTAAACACCAATCAACCAATCAACCTTATGCATCTTAAGAAAAAGTTATGTTTTGTGTTGAAAAAATGCCAAATTACAACGTTTTGCATGTTCAAAAAGGACTGACCTCTGTAAATTCAACTCCTGCCGGATCGCCAACGATTGAACCATCAGGTTGTTTGTAGCCAGCATATTTGATAAGCTGAGAATTCCAGACACGGTAATCATGCTTCGCATCAGTACGAGGCGGGAAAACTGTGATGACGGACCTATGGAACAGACCGTAAACAATTATAATGTGTTATGGTTTTTGAACCTCATTTAAACATGTAACTGACATAAGCGATTTAGTAGCAGGCATTTAAAAATATTTGCACAAGAGCTATGATTCGCCTCGAATTGCCCTTTTCTGTGTCTATTTGAGTTGTAATATAACTTGTTAGACGCTACTAACCTCAGGGAATACTTTCTTCTTTTTTTTTTTTTTTTTTAATTTTTATTGTATTTTATTTTATTTTTTAAATAATTGTTCATAAATATATTTAATTGCTTTGTCTTTTCATAAAGCCTCAAGTAATTTGAAATTCAACACCGAAGTCATATAACTGGTTAAAAAACCCTTCAGGTTTGTTTAGTAATATTATGTCTTAATTTAATGAGGTTAATTTGTCAGTTCAAGGTGAATTTTTATTGATTCCTTTTAGTGCATTTTATTAACATTTTTTTACAGGTTCAAGTCAATGGTGTACAATCTATTATTAAATTATTTAAAAAATGTAGAAATCGTTTGTTAGGATTCTGTTGCTTTTTACTTGAAATAAACAATAATATTTGTTAAATGCAACCAATTATTTTCGTCAAACCTGATTATTCCTTTATTTGTTGCGTATTCAATGTGTCGACATATAGCCTCAAACATCTCCCGTGGTGATGATATGTGGCGACAGTCAAAGACCTACAGTAAGATAAGGAAAGAGAGCTGCTAATTAATAAAAAAATATATATTAAGAGAATTACATCAGAGTTTGTACAATAACTAAAGTTAACAAATTTCATCAAATCAGACATAATCGAAGACTATTCGCTGAACAGAACCTTTCAACGAATCAAAAAATAACGAGAATTACAAATAAACTAAATCTTCTATGACGAATTTTGTATGATTGGTTGATGAGTGTTTTACGCTAGAAGTCAGCGGTATTTCTGCTTCACTGCGACGTGAACATATTTTCAATTTATGATATATCGGTATTGTATATTTAAATATAGTTTCAATCAATAGCACCATTGCCAGTAAACATAAAAAACATAAAGAAATTGAACACAATAGGACATACATGACTGGTAAAAATTAAAACTATATCAATATGTTAAAGGTTTCATTTTTAATCTAAATATTGTACATAATGTGTTTAAAACTCTGTTCATTTGAGTTATTATTACACACGTTTGAGAAACTAGTAAGAAGGTATTCAGAAATTTAGGACAACAACAAATTCAAGGCAATCACAAAGATAGGCCTATGAGAATGGCAAATCACAAACACTTGAGATAGCAAAATAAAGGTAGCTATAATTAGAAAATCATACGAATAAAACATCTAAGATTAGCACAGACAGATCTGGAACAACGCACCGCTTCAGACAGTAGTGTTCTCTTCAGCACAGACCAGAATAAAACATCCTAGTCAGAAAGAACTATCAGAACAGCAGAATTGTCTACATCAGAAAAAATACCTGATAAGAACGTTAGATCCTCAAGAAAGTATTTATATTTGATAAGATCTGTCCAAATCACAACAAAGTGTCCGTAGATTATCAGAAATCGTTTCCAGAAAAGAGAGTATTGTCTATTTCATAACAAGTTAGCTTGACCAAAAACTATTGCACAGATCTGAAGCTATATTGCAAATCAGAAAGAATTGTCCGCCTCACAAATAAAGACTCAATCAGTTTTGTAAGAAAATGGTTCTAATTCAGACCGTGTTATCCTCTTAATAAAGTACTGTTTAAATCATGAAGAATGAATGAAAGAGAATGTCCACATTGTTCTGATCAGAAAGTATTGTTTTAATCTGAAAGAATCTAAGAAGTTATTGTTTTTGTCAGAATAATTGCCTTGGTCAGAAAGCGTTTTTCCACCCGACGCACCTTCAGATCAGTCAACAATTGTCAAGATTAAAAACGAGTGTCCATACTAGACAACAATTACCAAGATTACAAAGGGTTGTCCATAACAGACAAAAATTGCCAAGATAAGAAACGATTGTCCGTATCAAACAACAGCTGCCAATGTTAGAAAAGATTGTCCATATAAGACAACAATTGTTAAGATAAGAAAGATTGTCCATATCAGACAACAATTGCCAAGATAAAATAGGATTGTCCATATTAGACAACAATTGCCCAGATTATATAGGATTGTCCATATCAGACAACAAAAGGTTACAAAAGATTGTCTATATTAGAGTACAATTGCCAAGATTAGACAGGATTGTCCATACCAGACAATTGCCAAGATTAGAAAGATTGTCCATATCAGACAACAATTGCAAAGGTTAAAAAGATTTTCCATATTAGAGAAGAATTGCCAATATTAGAAAAGATTGTCCATATCAGACAACAATTTCCCAGATTAGTTAGAATTGTCCATATCAGACAACAATTGCCAAGATTGGAAAGATTGTCCATATCAGACAACAATTGCCAAGATTAGAAAGATTGTCCATATCAGACAACAATTGCCAAGATTAGATAGTATTGTTCATATCAGGCAACACTTGTCAAGATTAGAAAGATTGTCCATATCAGACAACAATTGCCAAGATTAGAAAGATTGTCCATATCAGACAACAATTTTCAAGATTAAATAGCATTGTCCATATGAGACAACAATTGCCAAGATTGGAGAAAAATGACCATATTAGATAACAATTGCCAGGATTAGAAAAGATTGTCCATAGCAGACAACAATTGCCAGGATTAGAAAAGATTGTCCATATCAGACAACAATTGCCAACATTGGAGAAAGATTGCCATATTAGACAACAATTGCCAGGATTAGAAAAGATTGTCCATATCAGACAACAATTGCCAGGGTTATAAAAGATTGTCCATATTAGACAACAATTGCCAAGGTAAGATAGGATTGTCCATATTAGACAACAATTGACCAGATAAGATAGGATTGTCCATATCAGACAACAATTGCCAGGATTAGAAAAGATTGTCCATGTCAGACAACAATTGCCCAGATTAGAAAAGATTGTCCATATCAGACAACAATTACCAAGATTAGAAAAGATTGACCATATTAGACAACAATTGCAAAGATTAGAAAAGATTGGCCATATCAGACAACAAATGCCAAGATAAGAAAAGATTGACCATATCAGACAACAATTGCAAAGATTAGAAAAGATTGTCCATATCAAACAACAATTGCAAAGATTAGATAGGATTGTCCATATTAGACAACAATTGCAAAGATTAGAAAAGATTGTCCATATTAGACAACAATTGCCAAGATTAGAAAAGATTGTCCATATCAGACAACAATTGCCAATATTAGATAGTATTGTCCATATTAGACAGCAATTGCCAAGATTAGAAAAAAGTGTCAATATTAGGCAACAATTGCCACGAATAGAAAGATTGTCCAAATCAGACAACAATTGCCAAGATTAGATAAGATTGTCCATACCAGAGCTAATTGCCTAGATAATAAAGTACTCTCAAAAGGATTACCTTTAATTTGCTCCACTGAATTCTTCCGATGCATCTGGACGCATTTCTCCAGGCAGTTTTAGCACCAAATGTTAGTTCTTCTTCTGTTAAATCGTAGATAGATCTTTTATCTATGGAGTCCTTCACCGCTTTCAACCTGGCTCTGTGAGCCTCTGTGTTTTTTCTGATAACAGTGGAGAGACAAAAAAGAGTAGAAGATTTAGTTATTAGATATTATGAATAAGATGCTGTCTTGGATACAATTAATTGTGGACAGACATGGTTTCAAAAAATATTCGCACTTTTTGTATAACCCATTTGTTATCAATCGTACATTCTACAAAATTGACATTTTTGTAATCATGTAGTAGTGGGCCGGCAAATGGGACACACCGGCTATACATTGGATCAGTATGCCTATTTTTTCCTATATTGCACCCTCTTCCACTATAGGGGGTGCACTATAATGCACCTTCACATAATGCAGGTCTCTTGTCTGACTCTTTCGTTGTATATGGGATGATTCTTGCGTTGTATGTGGGATTGAAATCTAAGTACGGTCTCTGTAAACCAGTATCCAACAGGTTCTGATTGGCGTGGACGATTTAGTTGATGTCAATTTGATTGAAAAATGAAATAAAGTTTAAATACAATTTGGCATTGGTTGTATACAATTTCTCGACCAAATTCACCTTGCCAAACTTTGGCTTTTCTGAATGAAGTTGCCCAAAAGCAATTTCCAGTTTTGTCTTTACACAATTCTTTACTTGTTGCATAAATAGTGCTCCCGGAAATGGTATAAAGGATAAACCCTGCAACTAGCTAACAGGATAGGGATACTCTGTCTACAGTTCACAACAGCAGGATTTCGAAACCTAAGAATTACAGGGTTCTTACAAACATTTTGGTCAAAAATGAGTTTGATTGTGGATAATATTGGGATTACAAAGGCCTATCAACTAGCAAGAGAGTATTATATAAAATTCTTCAGGCTAATGTCCATAACAGAATTACATGGTTCCAATTCGCTAGTGGGCAACTTCTTCAAAATAAAAAGGTTCTATCTGCAACTTTCCATCAATGAGGCTTAGGCTTAGGAAGGAAGTTTTTAGAGGACCAATAAGATTTCAGCTTATATTTTAGCAGTTGATTTTTGCAAGCGATTTTCTCAAAACGACCCAAATGTTAGTTAGAATCCTGTAATTCTAAGGTCGCGATTTGTAGTTTTCAAATTACAGACTTACATGTTTATTTCCACAAGTCACTCTAATCATAAATTGAGGAGAGTATCGTTGTCACAATAAAATGGCTTTACCCTTATTTTGGTTAATTAGGGTTTATTTAAGATACAAGTTACGACTTGCTGCTTTAAGGAGTCGAAGTAAAAATAAGATTCGGACAGTTGATCAAATATTTTCATTTTACATTTTTACTTTTCATTTCATACATGACGTTATACTTACATCACAATTAAAAAAGAGAAACGTGGACAATATCAATATATTTGAAACAGAGCAAATAGTTTGGGAAATTGATGACAAGAGATGTAACAATAAAAGGGCTTTACCTCTTATTTTGCAATTTTTGTAAAAGTAAATTGTTTATAAGTAGGAGTTATTTAAGATGCAAGTAATTACTTACTGTTTTATGGAGTCATAGAACTGGTTGAGAAAATCTGTGGCTTGCTCGATCACCTGGGCTTTATCCCTGACCGTACCATCTGGTCTCTTTGGCGGGGGAAACATGATGGAACCAAAACATTTGCTCTGTCCACAACCACTTGGCTGCAAAATATAGCATAACCATGCTTATTGATTCATTTATATATCCCTTCCGACCTTTGTTCGTTTGTTCTTTTGCACAATCGATTGATCGTCCGTTCCTATTTTTATTTGTATTGTTTTTTTGTTCATTTTTTCGTTTGTTCGTTCGTCTGTTAATTGGTTTATTGGCGCATTTCCTAATCCTTTGCTTTAATTAAGTGCTTTCTACAATGCTAATGGATTGATTGATTGATTGATTGATTGATTGATTGATTGATTGATTGATTGATTGATTGATTGATTGGTTGGTTGGT
>JAVFBW010159499.1:0-11739 GCA_034783835.1 Mopalia ciliata
GTATTTGTGTCCGTCATCATATAAGTGAAATACCCTTGAGTACGACGTTAAACACCAATCAAACAAGCAAACAAACAAACTAATGTAACAAGACAAAACTGAGCTATAAGGCTAATAAAGAAGCCTGAAAAATAAAAAGATAATGTCTACAAGAGTTACCATATATATATATATATATTATGTTATATTTGTAGAGGGGTCCTTGACTTCCTATTGGATCAAGTTCTTTAAATCAGCCGGGGTACCTGTGGGAGATGCAGCCAATTATGCTTTGGCCTTCTCTGATAACCGGATACAGAAGGCCATGTTGATGGATTTAAACAAAGAGTATCTGAATGACATGGGAATCAACAGACTTGGTGATGTGATTGCTATTCTGAAACATGCTAAATCTGTACATGGAGAGGTTGGTATTTTTAACATTTATCTTATAAAAATAAAATGGCTGAAGAGATTTTTGAAAGCTAATGTGCCACAACGGTTCATGAATGTCATCTGTATGAATCCAAAAGAGTTCTGCATTAGCTGAAATTTGCCCATACTAAACTATGTAAATACCAGTGCCATTTCCATAAGGATTTTTAGCAATCAATAACAAAGATTTATTAAAAGTTGAAGTATCAGAGAAGAAAGAAGCTTGCATATTATGTAGCTGTTTGTGATAATTTGTCACAAAGTGCTTTACATGAATGTTGGAAGTGTAAGAAAGATATAAGATCAATCATTCTCAAGATGTTGTCCAGCACTATTGGCAAAGAGTTTGGGAGTTCGTTATAACAAGCATTTATATCTTGTTTCTATGTCCCACACAGCATGCTCTGATAAACATGGGTCTTAAAGGCGTTTTATAACACCAACCATTTTTTAAATACAAAGATATAATGATTGTAATAAGAACTGTATCATATCATTGAACCTCTCCACATTGAGGATGTAGAGCATTAAATAAAGTTTTATGATTCACATTGTTGCATGTACTTTTTTTTCTGTTCGACAGGATGCAAGAGAGAAGATATTACAGGCTTCCCGATCCTCACCAGTACCTAAGGGTGTTCTCACACCTACCTCCATTAAGGAAGCTTTGCGGTCATCACCATCTAACAGCCCCAATCGGAAAGGCAGATCTACCCGTAAGTACTAATGTATTCTAACCATAAAGATTTAAACTAAAAAAAGTGTTTGGTTTCAAAAGGAATTGTGAGTACATTTACTTGTGTTCTAGGTATTTTTTTTTTTTGGTTAAATTGTCTGAAGACAAAAATGTGAAGGAAATGTATAATACTCAATTTTCACCCTCTCGCTAAGGACAATTTTTTTGAAGAATAGCAACACTGTCTTTACTTAACACTGGTGGGTGGTTAGAGGGAGTTTCAGGTTGCCTAGGTTCTTTTAGAGCTGTAGGGGAATAGGAAGCCGATTTGTTTGTGGTGTCTGTCTTGCGTTCTGTTATTGTCCTATTATTGTCCCGTCTTGTCTTTGTTGCCAATTATATCGAGGGTGGTTTCCTTCGCCCATTGGGCTGGCATGTCGTCATATAAGTGAAATACCCTTGAGTACCCCAATCAAACAAACTCAGCCGTGGAAGAAAATTAACTTTGCATCATTATGGAAAGGCTTCACATCTTAGTTGTGCTAGTGTCAATTATTCACCATTGTCTTGTAAGTGAAATAACCTTAAGCATGAAGAAAAAAAAAGACAATCAATTAATAAATTTAAGGGCAAAACTTTTTTATTTGATCCAATGCGTTTATTTTGGAGCCAAGAAGATTTTACGTTGTAAAATTTTATGCGATGTTAGATTTTTGTTTTTTGTTTTTTTTTTTGGTTTATGACCATCTTTAAAACTGGTGAAGACAATATAAATGAAGCTGCACAGTAGGCCTACATGGAGATGACTTCAAATCGCTTTGATTACATGAATTTTGGATAAAAAAATCTTGGAAGATTTAGTGATTTTGCTCAATTGTTTTAATATAAATAATTTTTTTATGTTAAGTGTGACATTTAGTTTGTCCCAACTCAGTGTTGTTTCTCCTGTTTCCAGCTGCTAGTCGTATAGTGGACCATTATATAGGAAAAGACCCACAGGCTGCTCCTATGAATCAACCTTCACCTCCTCATTCTGGTAAGAATCAATATCACCTGCTCCTTGAATTTCATTGTAATTCAGTTTTATTTCAAGCATCAATAACTATAGCCATGGGTATACAAAATAATTGGATTTTTTCAGTAGTTATATTAATGTTTAATGTAGTGATAAAACGTCAATTGAATAATATTCTTGTTTTTATTTTTATTGAATTCTTTGAAGTCATTTTTAGATATTTTTTAATGTTGCTTTTAGATATCAGGTGTACGTATTTGATGTTTGTTGCCAGTGGTATCAAGGGAGTTTTCTTTCAACCCTTGGGCTGGCACACAATCATTTGAGGGAAATAACCTTATGTATGGTGTTAAACCCCAATCAATCAAGAGTTTTAAAACTATGAAACTTATGTTCTCACCTTATAACATTGCAGGGCTTTAAAATAAAACCTTATTGGAGTAATTTACACCTATATGCTTACTTGCAGGGTTACGAATAACACATTCAGAAATTCTAATATACCCCCTCAATTTTCAGTGAGCATATTCAATTTTGTTTACGACGTTAAACACCAATCAAACAAACAAACAAACAAATCAATTTTGTTTAGGGCCGTGGCTCAGTGGTAGCAAGTGCGGTTCCTGAACTGAACATGATTCGATTTACCGTTCACAGGTTCGAGTCCGCCTTTCGACCATCAGGTATATGAGCGAGTCACATGTTGTGGCTCTGTCAATCGCCGGGGTGGTTTTTATGAGGTTTCCTCACGGTTTTCCACCAGGGGCTTAGCCAGAAATCAGAAATAGGGTGTCCAAAATGATCATTTTGCTTCACTTTTCATATAACAAGGTGTCCTAAGCCCTTGTTTTCGAGGTTTCCTCTCGGTTTTCCACCGTAATAAGGCTGTGTACAGTGTGAAGTGGACTATCCGCCGTCTTATAAGTGAAATACCCTTGAGTACAATGTTAAACACCAAACAAACAAACAATCCTTCTGGTTTTCCACCGTAAAAAGGCAGTGTACAGTGTGAAGTGGACTATCCGCCGTCTTATAAGTGAAATACCTTTGAGTATGACGTTAAACACCAATCAAACAAAAAACAAATCAATTTTGTTTAAAACACATCTTGTGAAATCTGTACAAATACTTTTAAAAGGGAAGAATAACTTTATTTCTTTATTTATCTGATGTTGGATCAACAGGATTTAATCCCAATTACAGATCATTGGCCAGCATTATTGTGGGGGGAAAACTGGGTAATACATTAACCCAGAAAACCCACAACCTTTCGCTGGTTGCTGGCATACCAACCCACATACAGTTCGCAGAATCGAACCCGCAACCCCAGAGGTGAGGGGGATATGTGGACCAGAGGTATACACTCTAGACCACTCCGCCACGGAGGCTGAAATATGCTGAAATAGCATAAAGTGGTGTCAGTCAATTTACATGATCATGTACCAAGGGTAGATGTTGCAAAAAAACTTATCTTGTGCTCATTTAAAAAAGCCAGTGAGTACAGTAATTTTTGCAAGCCTTGTTACTTTGACAAACAGTTTATTAATCATATATAAAGTGATTCAGCTGCTGGAATAATTGTTATCTCGAAACTAATGATTGTTTTGTAATAATGGTGTTTTTTTCAGGAGTAATATTGACCACTTCAAGTGCTGGTATAATTAAACTCAACACAACCAAACAAAAAGAAGTGGTGCCTGTTCCAAAGAAACGTAGAGTCTTCCCAGAACACGAGGGCAAATACAAGATATTTATGCCCTCTGGAACTACAGCCAAAACTAAAAAAATTTTAGAAAAGAAACGGTTATCTATAACAGGTAAATGGAACTGATGGTAGGTTAAGCATGACTGATTCTTTGTGGATGTAGCACTCAAAGGATCGAGTCTAATTATCAAACACTTCACATTTGCTGTTGGTATTATTGGGGCAATTACTGTCACATAAGTAAAATAATCTTAGGCATGCGTTAAAAGTACCAATCAATCAAGCTGTACACTAGTTATCTTACAACTAAAGTGAAGTAGAGTAACATGATGTTTAAAATCCCAAGAAAATCATTGTTAAAATTAGTTATAATGTTTGGCATGGCTTTATATCTTTAACTATCTTATTTATTAACTTGTGGTCGAGTTGTTATGATCCTTGGGCCAGTGTAAAGCCCCGATACAGTTTTGGTAAACATCGTATATGAGTGAGTCACACAATGTGGCTCCGGCAATTGCAGGGGTGTTTTTTACAAGGAACACAGTGAAGTGGACAATCCTTCATCACTGTTTGTGTTATAGCACCATGTTCCTTACCAGTTTGATTGTAGTCACTGAAGGTCAACAGTAATGTGACAGGTGATTTTTTTTCATGCCAGAACTGGCATATGAGTTATACATATATAAAATGACATAAAACCTAAACCCAACCTGTAGAGCAAATTTATCTCATTTTCAGAGAGCCGAATGGGAGTGAAGAGCTCTGTGTTTGAACGTTTAGGTGGAGAGTCTGATGAGGATGACAGTTCCTCCTCCTCCTCCCCAGCACTTGTTACTGTCACTGGCTTGGACAAAATTGTACTGAGAAACACAGAGGACACGGCTGTAAGCAAAATGTGGTGGACAAATGATTGAAATATCATAGAGTACAAGATTAAAACTCTTATCGAACTAAAAACAATTTAAGTGAAACTGGGCAAACTTGTAAGTAACAGGTACTACATGGTGACAGGCACTTTATATTTTATGTAGTTAACATATCAACATTAAATTTAGTCTGTTTTTTGGCTATAGTGGTGACAAGTGTTGTTTTCTTTGCACATAAGGGTGGTATCCCATCATATAAAAAATTATACGAAGTACAATGTTTGGTGGTAATCCCCCGCCCCCCCACCATCAAACACTGACATCAATTAACTACATTAGTTTTATTGTCACGTTTGTCTGTTGGTAGGGCTCTTCTGTGTTTGGTCGTCTTGGTGGAAAGTCGACAATCAAGCGGGCAGCCACTTCTACGTCTGCTGATCTTGAGGATGGGGACATAACTGTGTCTAACACACCGTTACAGTATGAAGGAGTCTTGAAATCTTCACCTAAGAAAGCTAAACCCAGTCCAGCAACTACTACTACCAAGTTCAAAGTGACCTTAAAGAAGACATCCATGCAGCAATTAGGTTTGTTAAACAACTCTTTGTATAACAAGAAACAAATTATAGCCAAATAAATAATTTATGCTGGAAGAAAAGGGACTATTTCAATTTTCCGTTGCTTCCTGTCCAAGTGTAATAAAAAAAGAAAAAAAATTTGATTGAACAACTAGAAAAACCTACATGTAAATGGGAATATTATTTTAATAAGCTTAAGTTTTATTTTAACAATTTTTCAATACATAGTGGTAATTCTACTGAATTGGCTGCTTAATTTCTGTACAAAATCCATTTTTATTTAATATAGGGGAATCCTGATGTAATTGATATTACACTTGCAATCCTACATGAGCATTCTAAGTGAGATCTGTTTTCCCCTTTAAGGTAAAGCACCATCAAGAGCGAAAGCTGATGGAAGGTTAGCCTCAGATATTGTTGATCACGGAGCTGTCAGTGTGAAGAATCGGTTAGGTGTGGTGACAGCACCTGCCAGCAGTACCACCACCAGTGGGGTCACCTCATCAGAGAAGAACACTGTGAAACTCAAGCGTCAAAGTCCCAGCAAAGCAAAATTAATTAATCTTAAATCAGGTAATATGCTGCAACTTTTTTTGTATTGTAATTCTCACACTTCAACCCAAATATCCTCATTTCTGAGCCATGTGGTAACTTGTGTTATTTTTACACATGAAATAATATCCATGTTCATTTTGACTGGTCTACACACATATTAAGGATTTCTTCAGTGCCTTCTATATGGCATTGGTCACATAGCATTGTCTTAGGTGGCATACCTTTCCACACCAGTTATCTATATATGGGATGCTGCTGTTCACATGCTTACTTCCAATCCTATTAAAATCAGATATCAAACACAGGGATCATTTTAGGGATCTGATTTTAAGAAGATCGGCTTTCTTCATTCATATGTCATGTAATATTCCAGGGCCAGAAATGTCAGCTAGGGTCTTCCATGTGAAAACATAAAAACATAGCTTTGTCATCTTAAAAACCTAAGAACACACTTTTTTTTTATTACTTAGCTTGTTTTTTTTTTTAAACAAAGCTGATTAAAATATAACCTGGTAAGTGAGATTGTTTTGTCATTTATATTTTGTCGTGTAGGGTTATGCTCTGAAAAAAATAAAGAATGACTGACTTGATATGTACTTAATTTATCTTTGACAGCTAATGTTCACAATCGTCTCGGTGTTACTGGAGAAGTCAGTTCAAGTGGAGGCAGTGTGGTCAGTTCTACTGCAGGGAAGGCGACTAAAAGGGCACCGGGTGTGAAACCCAAAGGGGTTTTTGGACGCCTTGGGCAGCAGGTGTAACAGTGTTATAAAGAACAAATGACTATTTATTACATTTTTAGACAAATTTATTTGGAGGACAGAATTCTCCTCCTCTTTTTCAAGATGACCAATATATTTTTCCAATGTTAAAGGTCACCTGTTTTACTGTAGTGTTTGGTCATTTTTAACAAGTTTGTCATTTGGAGTCATTCTCATGCATCTGTGCAGAGCATGCTGTCATTTCCGATGGTTCATTGAATCTGGCAGGTCAAAATGAGAAAGATTAAGTCTGCAGTTTTAAAGATGATATTCTTCTTGCATTGGGCTGGGAATTTGGGCAACAGAACATTTGGTATAGAATTCACATTTTAAAACTGTTGGTACTTGTGTATTCAACGATTCTTTGCTGAGATTCAATGCTCAACTTTTAAAACTACCTGTACAAGTCTGGTACATGGACAAGCTATCATATTATAGGTAAAAGTTATCTTTATTACCTGGCTTGTGACTAGTTAAGACTATTGATTCTCATCACGTGATGTACTACTTGTTCAAGATCCCATGTAATAGACACAACTTTATAAGAGGATTCTGGCAAGTGCAGGGGTACTTTTTACCAGGTTTTCTGTCGTTTTTTCTGTGCTTAAACAATCTGTCTTCAAGTGAAATACCTGAGAGACTAAGGTTAAACCCCAACGAATGAGAGAAATCCCTTGATTGCAGCAATGTGGTTCTGTCGGTCTGACATGCAGTACTTTCATCAAGCCTAAAACTGTAGGTCTCCACAAATTGTTTGTTTTTTAACTGATATAGATTTTGTCTTTTTATCAGGATGTATTAATTGGGTCCTTTGAGTGACTATGTAGTGTTTTTAAGAAACTGATTTAACAACCCAGGTTCTTGGAATAAGGGTCAAATACACAATCATATTTTGTATATAAATTTTCTTCAAACTGTACATTCTAAGCCCAATAGGAACTAAATAAGCCCTCTTGCTACTGTAAGGCCAGTATGTTCCAAGTGTAGCTATACATTACTCTTGAGTAACATTAATTATACAATACAACATAACATTTATGGTTGTGTTAGTTTGGAGTTTATTGCCATTAAGTAATTTAAAATAGCATGGTGTGAAAAATCAATCAATTAATGTATCATTAATACCATGGTTCAGACCCAAGATTTTCAACATTGGTGATATGGTCACTATTGCAAATGAACATATAAAATCTTTAGATTTTTCAACCATAGCTCGGAATATTATATTTTGCAAATTTTGAAGCAATACATTTTAGAAAACTGAAACCCAACAATGTTAAATTATAGGTTGGCTGCCCTAAGATGCCATAAAGTGTACATGTGCTTACACAAAGGGACATCACGCTGCTGTTGTAATGTCATTACTCAAAACCCCAATTCTAGATATATATTTCAAATATAAACTATATAAACAAGTGACACACTATGAATAAATTAGGAAATTGGGGAGTGGTTTCTGTTTCCGTGGCATTCTGTCGCAAGAGGAATGGGACAGAAAATTTTGTTTGGTCCTTGACACATTCAATTTTATTCACTCTTTTTTTTTTTTTTAACACAGAACAATTACATTGTTAATGTATCTTCATTCTTGTTTTTTTTTATTTGGTGGTGTCATCCAAGAGTGGTCTCTTTACCTTTAGGCTGGCATGATACTACGTGAGTGAAATAACCTTAGATCTAGCTTAAAACTCTAAGCAATGAACAATATTTTACCCATATTGGGATGGAATGCTGTCATGTGAGTGACGTAAGCTTGTAAATTTGCAGTCACACTACAATCTTGTACTCAAATGCACCTAGAGCTTACAGATAGACTTGTGTACATTGTAGACCCCAATTAGAATTTATTCTTTCTTGATGTATTTTCTTTATTTGCTGCTGTTTTATTAAATAAAATAATGTTCATATTTTATGTTTTCCTTGTTTTTTAAATTTTATTCTCAGATATCCCTAAGATACGTTTGTCAAAGCTTTAGAGCTGGTTATCAGAGCTTTACACCGATTTATTCAGGACTTGGCGCATACTTAACGTCTGCCAATATGTCACACTTCTTCCACATCTGTAAACTATATTGAGATTAATCCGATACATTTATAGTTGATCAATTGCGTCTTTTGTGTTATTTGTAGGGATGGTTGTTGCATACATGAGAAAAAATTTGCTAATATTATCAGATTGCGGATACAAACTACATTTGAGTAGAATACGTAATCATGCTGCGGCTAGGTCAACTAGTTTTTAAATTATACAATTCGGGTTATATCAGCTAGCGGGAAAATAAATCTTCATGAAAATTGTTTTTGGTATAATAGAGAAAATGATGAACAACTGAATCTGAACTATTCTGGATGAACATTTATTTCGAACTAAGTAATTATTATATCATGCAGCAGGCATGTAGGCCTTAGTCAGATACTGTGAGGACAGAGACCCATGAGCAAATGAAAAAGAACGAATACATGCACTCACAAAAATACCCACCCACCCTTTCAACGATGTGAATACAAAGACTAAGCAGATGCAGATAAATGACTTGGGACACTCATGATTTACACCAGGACCTTTTTAAGAAAGGGAAATAATTCATGAAATTAAGCCCCTTAAAAAATATATATATATATTTAAAATAATTGCTATTTTTTCACATAGAATATGCCTTCATTTCGCCATTTAACACCTATTGGGTTTACAGCTATTAAATTCACGTGGTAATTCATAAGAGGGAGATACATCTCTAACCCTTCCCCCGCTTCAAAATAAAATATCAATAAGATTTTTACAACCCAATGACGTTAATATGTATATAGGTCATTGTTACAACCTGTGATCACTCAGAGCTACAGTTATCGGTAATGGTTAAGGAATATTCCTAGAGGGCGCTGTTCTGGGATTTCCATCATGGCTGCTTTGGGGAATCCCAGCTGTCTCCTGCTTCGTGTTGTGGGGAGAAAGGCTAATATTCTTCGTGCAAAACGCTATTTATCGGAGGTAAGCAAGCATCCGTATGTATGTTACTGATTTTACTCTCAAATTTGACTTGTCAGTCTATGGTAGACGTGGAAGAGCAGCGAAAGCAAACTTTCAGGTCTAGTCCTTATAAGCTAGGCCTAGGGCCTATAGGATATCGTCAGCTAGTCTATATAGATACGTATTCGCATCTAATCGTCAGCCTGCTATGGATCCAGGTATCGTCAATGCAGTCTTACGTTTTATTGACAAGCCTGCTAGCATAATTGCCTAACTCATTTTTTGACAAATTCCGATTTTTTTTTTTACCTAACTCATCCGCCAATCAGCTTTTGCATCTTATACAAAACTACCTGGGTAGGTAGTCATTATTGCAAAGAAATGGGATTAGTAACTCAAACATTAAATTTCCTAACTCACCAGCTGTTCATTGCATTTTTTGCCTAAATCCTAAAGCGTACGACTACATTGAGATATCGGTACCTGGATCTAGGCCTATATCATTAGCCTATAAATTATACAGTTATAAATAGTTGTTAGGCTACGTGGTAATATGGTAATGTATTTATTGTCCAGTTATCTCGGGGCTAATATAGTGTATGAATGCGAATTCATATCTCATTGAAATATATACCAGTATATAGAGTTTTTGTACTATATATATATAGGCCTAGGGTTAGCCTTATAATATAATACCTACATCATGTGTACATAGAGTTCTTATACTATATAGGCTTAACGTTAGCCTTACAATATAATACCTACATGTTACAAAGATGTGTACATGTGACAGAAATAAATCTCAGCCTGTTGGCCTTATTGTTCAATTTAGAGTTGCTTTCGCCCGAAGCCGTGCCTTAGTAGTTAGCGAGTGCGCTTACTTATCCTACTTGGATGTATCAACAAGTCTGTCAGCTATATGCGTGAGTCACAGGATGTGGCGCTGCAATTACAGGGCCTGGCTTCAGGAGGTTTCCTCTCAGTTTTCTGCAGTAATTAGGCAACAGACAGTCAGTGTGAACTGGACAATCCTTCTTTATATGAATGAAATACCCTAGCTATGCTACTTGAAGCTTCCTAACCTTTAGAAATAGCAGAACGATACCATGATTCAGCACTTTATCTGCATTGCCTTACTCTGACATAAACCATCTTGTTTTAATTCGCTTAGCAATGTCTGTGGTAATTAGGTGGTTATTGGGAGTGGCTAGATTTTATTTTAAACTAATAGCATATGAGACAGATAACTGGACCTAATTTGTACACTGTGATGACTATATAACTGGATCCAAGTATTTTTATTGTACTGGTACATGTATGTCACATATGTTGACAGTATTGTGACAAGGTAAATGCTAGATCCGGGTTTCCATTACTATGCAACAAATACTATACTGAGTGACTAGATAAATAGTTAGCACACTGTACTGAACGTTAACATCACTGAAAATCATAAAAGAGCCCTTTTGTACAACATCAATAATGCAATTCATTGGCAATGATCTATTACAATACTTGATTACTGGGGCTTACAATCTGAGGAGTCTAATAACTAGAACTTTGATAACACATTGGCTGACTGCCTGTATGAAAAGCCAATCATGCACCTAACCCCTGGTAAATATTGATCATGCCATACTATTAATGTGATACATGTATAATCTAAGGTCTTGTTGACCTGTGTAGGCCTATACTAAACTTCTGGTTTATGGGGTCAGGTGAGTCTATGTGACCCTGCTTTACCAGGTTGGGGGTGGATTGTAGGTTAACCTGCTCTCCAGCTTATCTTGCTGACAGCTCATATGGCAGGAGTTGATAACAGTTATATCCACTAAATAAACTTACCAATTCAGGAATATATTTCTTGAGCATTGTTGTTTTGACTAAGACTGAGCATTATGAGCTTTTACTTGTTACACTTGTATACTAGTTCAATTCCTGTTTACTGGTCCGCGGCCGTGGCTCAGTGGTAGCGAGTGCGCTTCCTGAACTGAGCATGCTTCGATTTACGATTCATGGGTTCGAGTCTGCCTTTCGACCATCAGGTATATGGGCGAGTCACATGTTGTGGCTCCAGCAATCGCGGGCTTGTTTTTTTACGAGGTTTCCTCCCGCTTTTCCACCGTAATAAGGCTGTGTACAGTGTGAAGTCGACAATCCGTCATCATATAAGTGAAATACCTTTGAGTACAACGTTAAAC
>JAVFBW010159510.1:0-11738 GCA_034783835.1 Mopalia ciliata
GATATAGTGATAACAAGAATTGTTATGGGACGGACGGACGGACGGACGGACGGACGGACGGACGGACCACGGAGAGTCATTCTGACTGTGGGCTAAAAATCAGTGGATGACAATAAGAAATCCCCCAAAAAGAACAAGGCACAAGACCAGCCTGTGGTTAAAAAATAGGCTCATTTTACCCTATCAATGCATAACATGTCAAATGGCACATTTATGTAAATATATATAGCTACTGCAGGAAAATTTGTCCCTTTTTGGATTGTTTCCGAGCAATTTTTCAGGATAAACATCGCTTCAAAAAGACTAACGCTATCACACTGCCAACCATTTCTGTAAATGTGTATCTACTTATGTTTACAGTGGTGTAAAGTTATTTTTTTTCCTGTCCCTCAAAAGCTTTCCTCCTACTCGATTTGAAAAGTTTTCTCATGAAATCCTGTACACAAGGAATAATGACAACAGTAAAGGTTATACCGCAATGATCAGGCAAATCTTTCTGGTCATCGATCAGTTTCAGTAAAAACTGCATTTCATTTTGAGTACAATGCCGAGTTTTGGCTCGACTGTATCGAAGTTCACGAAGCACTAAAGGTTTCTCGAAAGCTGAATAAAGATCAACTAAGACATACTCTTTCTCGTAGGATTGTGCCAAATATCGTAGTGTTGGTCCGAAAATGTCAATGATACCACCTCGAATGACTGACTTACTTTGGAGATTTGTAAAGCCGTGTGTGAGGGGGAATGTTTGAGGTTTTCTTAGAGTAGCCTTATATAAGCTTACTGCTTTTTGGGACAGACGGCAGAGGGAGGGAGCCCAATATCCTTGTGAATCATTTAGATTGTGAGAGTTTATGTGAAAAAGCAGCATAATGTCAGTTCGTAACAGAAGAGAATCTCCAGATTCCACATCACTCCAGAGAGAGTTTAGTTGAGTCAACAAATTAAACCCAACTATGTCCTTTTCAGTCAGGCAATCCCTGATGGTAGTGATGAATAAGAGATTTCCCTTGTAGACACACTTAATGTCTCTCAGTGGTATGAAACAATTTCCTTTTACAATAATGTATCTCCACATTTTTCCATTAAAATTTTCAGTTTGGATTGTTGAAGATGGATTTCTAATGCAGTTGTCAACCTTGCTTTTCTTTTCTACACCATAAAAATATACATATAGACGTTCAGCATCATCTACTAACACCAGTTGAGATTGCTTGGGAGCCGGGTTTTTAACAGGGGTAGTCTTCATGGTACCAACTTCACTTTGGTGGAAACAGACACGGGCAATTTTCAGATCTCTTTTAATTGCTTTCTGAAGACAAGAATTGTCAACTGACTTAAATACCTTTTCTTTAAGTTCGGACATAAAAAAATAATTCCCCTGTCGAAATCTCACAAGTCTTAGCAGTCGTCCATAAAATTCTTTCTCACAGCAGCTTGCTAATTGTTCTTCAGTTTTTGTACAAGGATGTGGAATCTGATTTTGAAAATTGATTGGTATGTTTTCACTACTAATTTGTCGAGAGGTTCTCATTGCCTTGGGTTGCAGGAATGCTTTACCCTTGTGATAATTATTCTTAAAGTCAAAGGAAGACCACTTCCGCTTAGTGACCTTTGTCATCTTCTTGAGAACACTGTCTTTGATGAGTTTATGTTCAGCATATTTGACCAAAGCATCAGTATTGACATCAGGGGGTGGACAGCAAGATGTTAAAGTTCTTCCTTGTACATATAGTCCTGTAGAAATGTCATCAGATTGATTATTTGAATAAACGTGTCCTTGTCCAATCCCAGAAGCATCTTTTGGGCCACCTAAGATAGCCAAAGGGGGCACAATAGGCAATTCTGCATTTGAAGGCATACTGAAATTTTTTGGGGAAAATTGGTCTTCAGTAATTTGTTCAGTTAATGCCTTTGGTGTGTTTTCAGCAGTAATATCCATGTTTTGTCCAATAATACTATTTGGCCTGTCTCCACAGACAAGCCCCTGTGATGCATCCTCCTGCGGATTACCTTTGAATTCACAGAGTTGTGCATCCAATACATGCCTGTTCTTATGTCCTGCGGAAATGCTATTTTTTTTTCTTGTACTCTTAAATACCTTTTCTGTACCTTCCATAATAACGCCTGTTCTCTTTTCAACCTTTAGAAGTTCCACCACTAAATTTTTATTAAAGGAATCCTCTGTAAATTTACATGTGAATTCACCAAGTCCCTGCTTATCTGTTGTTTTTTGAGTCCTCAAATTGTGAAGTTCAGTGTCATTAGTTTTATCTTCTTGGGACATTATCAGAGATTGGTGTACTTTTTGGAACTGCTTGCAATTTTCTCGCTCAACAATTTTACCCACATGAATGTCATTTTCTGTCATTTTTACTCCAATTAGTCCACTTTCTTGTTCAATTTTTGCCTCTTCAGCCTTTTGACACCCATCATTTTCTGGTGTTTCACAGCAGCTTTCAGGTTGATTTTCAACATTGCTTTCTGGTTTTGAATGAATGTTTTCTTGATCTACTTTCACTTTTGGTAATCCATTTTTAACTGAATTAAGCACTTCTGTCTCTGGAGAGATTTTGATGGCATTATAATGATTTGTTACAACACAATCACTTTTATCATTGTATTTTTCATAATCCATTTGTACAATTTGAGGCATGTTTTCATTTTCTTTATCCACTTTACAAGTTTTTGGGCAATTCTCCAGCACTTGATCATTTCCATGGTCACTATTTATCATTTTAACTTCTCTGTAATCATTTGCCATTTGCTTCACAGCACTACCACTTTCTGGCATATTAATTGTTAACTTAAACACAATCTTTTCTTTGGGAACAATATCTGTTTCATCAGTTATCATGAGAATTTTGTCACTAGATTCAACACTGGTGTCTGTTGACTTGAACAATATCTTTTCTTTGGGAACAATATCTGTTCCATCATTTATCGTGGGAATACTGTCACTAGATTCAACACTGGTGTCCATTGACTTGAACAAGATCTTTTCTTTGGGAACAATATCTGATTCACCAGTTTTGGGAACAATATCTGTTTCATCAGTTATCATGAGAATACTGTCACTAAATTCAACACTGGTGTCTGTGGACTGGAACAAGATCTTTTCTTTAGGGACAATATCTGCATTTTCAGGTGAAACTTTACAACCTGTGAATTGTTTTGTCATTAAATCAATTACCACTGATAACTTACTAGTACCATCAAATCCAACCACCTCATCGTCTTGGTATTTCCGAGGCTTGGCTGTTCTTTGGACATTGTTTTCATCATTTGTTAATATCCTTTCTAGTACACTTTTGTCCACATTTCTTGTGTTTTGAGTATTGGTGGTTTGAGGTATAGGACTGGGTGTGACACATGGATTCAACAATGGCGTTCTGGGCATGAGTAATGAATTGTCTAGAGATGGAGATCTGTGACAGGTACTTTCCATTTTACTAAGCAATGGAGGAGACAGCTTTATTTTCCCAGCAGCACAAGCTTCATTCAAGGACAATAAATGTTTTAATATGTTGCTTTTTCGCGACTGTGAGGAACTGGAATCTTTAAATGGTGCCAAGTCTTTCAGGGAAGAAAACAAACCTTTTGATGGGTTACGTTCTTTTGGTGATGAAGGTGGCTTTGGCAACTCTAAGACTGGCATTTCAATTGCAACACTCTTCCTTTGGTCCCCTATTTCTGTTATGGGAGGAAGTATGCCATCGCTGTCTTTTCCAGGTGAGAAGGCATCCTCAGTGCATTCAGTTGATGGAAACTGACCAATTTCTGATGGCTGTTCACTCTTATCACAGAATGTTTGTGCTGGACTCCTGGCTGAAGTGTCTGTTTCATCAGTAGGAAGGACTCTTCTTAGTTTCAATGTTGTCCCGTTCAAAGTGCTTACGTAGTAGGCCTTTTCATCTTTCTCATAATCCATTTGACTTTTTGCTCTCTGTTTTTGAACAGAATCGTCATTTTTATTTTCTACACGCACTTCTTCAGTTCTACTTACAGCACACACTCTGTCAATTATTCTGTCAGCACACACTCCTTCAATGTTATCTTTAGTTCTACTTTGATCACACACTTCTTGAAGGTCATTTTCAATTTTACTTTGTGCACACTCTCCTTCAATGTCATTTTCCTTTCTACTTCTAGCACACATTCCTTCAATGTCATTTTCTATTCTACTTTGATCATGCACTCCGTGAAAAACTTTCTTATTACTAATGTTTGAACTCACATCTTTAGGGCTACTTCTAGCACACACTCTTTCAATGGCATCCGTAATTGACTGTGGATCTGTTGTTCTTTTCTTAGGAGCTTTGTGTTTTTTTATTTTTTGTTTGCTTTTCTTTTTTTGATTGGTCTTCTTTTTTCGCTTGGTTTTCTTCACTGGGTCAGGTTCTTCTTCTGGAAGTAATACAACAGAAAAAGTATAACTAGTTCTTTGGAATGCATGCATTACACAACTTACTGCTTAACTACGCAGTGGCTAAGAGTTTGTGGTTCATTTGTTAACTTTAGGTTTATAGCGATACTTAAGGTTATTTCACTCATATGATGTCTTGCCAGATTAAGGACATTATACAAATACATTTATATGAACAGATCGGTTTCATGTTACCCTTTTCTCTGAAAGCGACAGGTACAATGGGTTCGATTATAGTTGAAAAGTATCTAGCTGATTTATAAGTTACGCTGTCCATGCTGGAAACCATCAGTCTTATAAGGGAATGTTGTTTTTGTGCATTTTGATAGATCATAAAATTTTGGGACACATTCTGTTGTAAACAGTTTGTTGTGAGATGATTTGAACCAAATGAAATCCTAGTCACAGGGCATCACTTCCCTGTTCACCAGCCTTCCTACACAGTGTTTTACCTAGGATTAGACAGGTGCCTCCCTATTTGCAAAACTGTTACTGTATAAATTTTGAATTTTCCAAAATGTCCACGTTAAAATTCAACATTTCTACCTGTCTAATGTGGCAATCAATCGTATTTTGTAAAATAATATGATCATTATTTAAAAAAAAGAAAAGTAAAAGATATCTAGATTTCAATGATTGCTATGCAACAGTTGTGTGTTATGTAGTCACAAATGGAAGAAACATTATTTTTCGATGTAAATCTTAGGTTCTTTAGTAATCAACACAATGATGCTGTCTTTATTTAGCACTGGAGGAAAATTCCAACTTATTCAAAATGCTTCACATTGTATGGTTGTGCTAGTGTCAGTTATTGCTGGAATAATTAAACTGTCATACAAGTGAAAACCCCTTAAGCACATCATAGAGGAGCAATCAATCAATCAAGCAAGCTTTTAATCAGCTGGAAATAGAGACAAGAGACAACTGAATACTGGTTGTCAAAACTTTGGAAAACTCAATGAGAGGCCATTACAACTTGAAATTGGTAGTACATTTAATGGGGGAAAACTAAAAAAATTGCATAAATACCTGAAATAATGTCCTGAGATGTAACAGAACATATTGAATTTGTTTGAAAAAAAAAATATTTGACTAAATGTTTACAAAAGAAATGTGAAAAAAAAAAAATAAAAAAAATATATTATGTCATATGCTTATGTCGGAATGCTTGATTTCATATTACATGTACTTGCCTGTGCAATGCGGTTGTCCTCTAGTTGAACTATCCTCATTCCTTAGGCAGTTTAGCAGATGGCTAGAGCTTCCTTCTAGAGGACAAAAACCCTGGTCAGTGTAACAATTTTCAGAGATTGAGAAGACATCGGAGATCACTGGTAGTGGAGTCTGGATTTTTTCCGTTGGCAACTGATGAAGCATTGCCTGTTTGTCGCATAGAAAATAGTTCAGATTCCAGATTTGATGTGGAGTGCCAGCATATGTACTATTAAAGTATTGGGAATTATTAGATGGAGCTTTCACACCTGTCGAAGCTGGTACATGTACAGATGGTTGACTGGTATTCATAGGCTCTAAGGCAGTTAAAGTTTGACACGGAGTAGAAGCTAAAACTGTGGGAATCGAGATAGAATTGGGTGATTGCTCAGATTCAGAAATCCTCGTTTCAGTTTGCTTTGACTGACGGTGTTGAGGTCCCAGACAAAAGGCGCTTAATCTGCTTAATGGTGACTCATTTAGATCAGGATTGTACCTTGTATTTGGTGGCTTGTCAGAGACATTATCAGAAATGCTCACTTCTGCTTGTGTCGGTTCTTCTTCCGGTAGTCTGACCCACCTGGGCACAGTCAGGGATGGGTTACAGGAACTCTCACTGATTTGAGAAGAAACTCTGAGTCCGCATTGAGATGATGTAGAATATGTAGAATTAGGTGTAGCCAAATGACCAGGAAGCATGACATTGAGTTGAGAATTGTTGGTCATATTTGAAGTACTAGGATTATACACCCCACAAAAACCTGAAGCATCAAGACAACAATTGTTGCCACACAAAGCTGGTTGACAGTCCATACCATCACGTCTAAGTTGTTGACTAGAATAGCTCTGTGTCATACTTTGTGTAAAATAGCCCTGAGTTTGGTTCCCTTTTTGGATCCTGCAGGTGCCCATGAAATGCTGGTCGTGATAATTGGTGGCAGGTTGCTGTGCAAAACTTCCATTAAGTTGATAATTACAAGAGTTAAAAGGGGTGTTGGACACAGGCAGCTGGTAGTTGTAGAATGACGGTAAATCTGATGGTTCGGGTCGTTCACCCCACCATCCTTCCCAAGGTATTTCCATCTTTCCTCCACTCGAGAAGAAACTGAAACAATCAGTAATAAGACAAACATTAACACAAGACTGTTCAGAAAAATGTTTCCGGTAACAAGGATGGTAGGCTTTTTTTTTTCTTCAGAAATTTTTTTTTTTTTTTGGTGATAAGACAATTCAAACTCTGTGTAAACAGTTTCACACAGCAATTTTTTATATACATTAAAATCGAAACGGTTTCATCTGTAACAGTTTTTAGCTTCTTTTAAAATAAGACAGGAACCAAAATGTTACCTGCAAAACTAGATCATGTAGGGAAGCTTTGAATAATAAATAATGTGATTGGAGCAGCAGTTTCTGAGACATAGTGATAACAAGAACCGTTATGGGACGGACGACGGACCACAGAGAGTGATGAGAATAGCCCACAGTCAGAATCACTGTGGGCTAAAAATACTGAAGAGCAGCTGTATCAAGAGCCTATTACCAAAGTTTTGTTTTTGAGGTATACAACTCCCATATATATCAATCTGAACTCCGGAATTCATAAACAACATACCCTAAATCCCCTCAAATTTATCCATTAATTTTATATTTTGGATGCTATCTAAAAGGCTTGGAAATTATATCTGAGTGGTAGAATATGGATTTTTCAGTAAGAAAGTATCAACATTAGTCAGAAAACATAAATTTGTTTGATTACATGCTGTTATTTAGTAACAACAATAAAAAAAGTTAGGATTTGTCACGGATGAAATTTTAGGTGATTTAAGGTATCTAACAATTAATAAGTAATTTATACGGCTACAGGTTACAATGTAGATACTAGGTAGGCTAAAGGGGAAAGTTACATGTACTTATTGCTCTTGTAATTAAATCCACTATTATACAATGTCACACCATATTAAAGTTCTACATGTACCTCTAATCAGCTATTTATCAATTTAATCTAGTGAGCCCAAGGCATAATGCTGCAGGCAGTTATTCAGCTTCTTGTTACAAGCCTAAGCCAGTATAGGAAGAGTTGTGTTTACTAGGTAAATTAAAAAGTTAAGACATAACATGGATCAAAACCAAAACCTGCAAAACTGAACCATGAAAGGAAGCTATTTACAAAACATGAAAGTGACGGGAGCAGCGGTTACTGAGATATAGTGATAACAAGAAATAGCAATATGCATAGAACTGAAGAAGACAAATGGATAACAAAAGAATAAATAAATGGATCAAAAGCAAAATGAGATCAGCACAGCTACACCTTATGAGAATGCTAAATCCAAAATATGAACTTCATTGGAATGGAGGTATCCAAGCTTAGCCGATAACAAAAATGTGTCCAAAAACAAAATGAGACCAGCACAGCTCCACCTTATGAGGATGCTAAATCCAAAATATGAACTTGATTGGAATAAATGTTTTCAAGATTAGCCAATAACAAAAAAAGTGTAAATTATGGACAAAATGACCCAATTAAAGACAAACGGACAGACAGACAGTAACCAAAATGTTCCCTGCAAAACTAAACCATGTAGGGAAGCTTTGAATAATATATTAATGTGATTGGAGCAGCAGTTCCTGAGATATAGTGATAACAAGAAGGGTTATGGGACGAACAGACAGACGGGCGGACAGACAGACATGAATGTCACCTGCAAAACTAGACCATGAAATGAAGTTATTAACCAAATATGAAAGTAATCGAAGAAGAGGTTCCTGAGATATAGTGAATCCAAGAAATAGCAATATGTATAGAACTGCAGAGGACAGACAAATGGATAACAAAAGAATGAATAAATGGATCAAACCCAAAATGAGATCAGCATAGCTACACCTTATGAGGATGCTAAATCCAAAAATATGAACTTGATCGAAATGGAGGTATCCAAGATTAGCCGATAACAAAAATGTGTAAATTAGCAATATGCATAGAACTGCAGAAGACAGACAAATAAATAACAAAAGAATGAATGAACGGATCAAAACCAAAATGAGACCAGCACAGCTATAACTTAAATGAGGATGCTAAATCCAAAATATGGATTTGATTGGAATGGAGGTTTCCAAGATTAGCCGAAAACAAAAATGTGTAAATTACTTGTAAATGACTCAATTAAAGACAAACAGACAGGCAGACAGGAACCAAAATGTTACCTGCGAAACAAGACCATGTAGGGAAGTAATGAAAAAAATATTAATATGATTGGAGCAGCAGTTGCTGAGATATGGTGATAACAAGAATTGTTATGGGACGGACGGACAGACAGACCACGGAGAGTGATGAGAATAGCCCACACTCAGAATGACTGTGGGCTAATAATAATTGAATAGACTGAATAGAAGACCCAGTTATAAATTGAGATTTTTAGTGCAGACCACTTCACAGATTAAGCAACAATGATTTTAAGATGGGTAAATTTGTCGTGTCTTATGGGTATTAATACTTTCCTTTTGTTCTATCTTCATTAGCATGGCAGGAATCAAAATGGTTACTTACATCAATTTATAATATCTTGTGAATTATATATGGACTGCTATTTAATTGTCAAAGGCGTCAGTAAACAAAACTCAGGGGACATAACTCTGACCAACAAATTCTATTTGAGGAGTTTTGGGATGATTCACAATTTACTAAAAAAAATTAACTTAAATCTTAAATCTTTCATCACTGAGACTAATTGAAAACAGACACTGTTTTTATTATGTATAATACACTAAAACTAACCGGTTTGTTTGATTGGGGTTTAACATCCTTCTCAAGGGTATTTCACTTATATGAGGATGTGCTAGTCCAATGGGTGAAGGAAACCACCCTCAACACCACTGTTAACCTACAAAGACAAGATAGGACAAATACAGGAAGCAATACAGACACCCCAAACAGATCGGCTTCCTGTTCCCCTTTAGCTCTGATAGCACCAGGGCAACATGAAGCTCCCTCCAACCATCTGCTAAAACTAAACTGTGTATTGTTTTCTAAAACACTTAAAATTAATTCAATTTCATATTGCATAACTGTTAAATTCTCACATATCCACAAGTTGTCTTTGTATATAGAGTATGTTATCCAACAAGTGTTTGACAGCTGATATTGGAGGCTTTGACCTTTAAATCATTCAAATTGAATCTGCATTATAGCACATCATCTGGAGACATGGCACTTAATCACTGTTGAAAATAGATAGATAGCTATCTATATATAAAGTAGTTTGGATTGAAATTAAATTTAAAAAAAGAAAAATCTCAAGCGGGATGGGGGTGTCTAATCTAATTACTGTGGTTACCTTGTCAGCATCCTTTATGCTGCGGTTGCTGGCGTCAAATAAATGATTTTGTTTAAAAATGACTGACAGTATAAGGTGATAATAAGCTGGATTCCAGAGCCCGTCCCACAACTGTTTCATCAATCCAGCACGATGCTCTCGGGCTATTCTATACTGAGCCTGTTTAGCCACACTAATTGTAAGGTCAATTTCTGAAACATAAACTTCAGTCATTAAACAATAATTAAAAGTTTAGTTTTTGACCGTCTGATTGGGGTTTAATGCTGTACTTTAAAGCGATAGTCTGGGCTGAAATAACCCCTATATCCCTTGAAAGGTTACCATTAAATATAGTCAAATATGGCATCGACTTAGCGTTTCTTCATTTTATCTAATAACCTGAGGGTTACAGTATCTACCTTCCTACGACCACTGGCAGCTGACATTTTGGGCATGGCCAACAGGTCTTGTGAGGTAGGCACCTATTTTGAAAAGAAATATATTTCATTGGTTAATAATAGCCAGCAGCCGTGGCAGCGAGTCACTTCCTGAACTGAACATGCTTCTATTTACCGTTCACGGGTTCAAATCCGCCTTTCAACCATCAGGTATATGAGCGAGTCACATGTTGTGGCTACGGCAATCACAAGGGTGGTTTTTCAAGGTTTCCTCTCGGTTTTCCACCGTAAAAAGGCAGTGTACAGTGTGAAGTGGACGATCCATAATCATATAAGTGAAATACCCTTGAGTACGACGTTAAACACCGATCAAACAAACAAACAAATCATTGGTCAATATTTGTGGAGCTCTTCTGTTTAGTGATAAAAGTACATAGACATAGCCGCGTGGATAAATGAGACTGTAGGTTGTGCATAACGCATTGGTTATAAACATCAAATTATAATATGGATATAGCTCGATGAGATGCCTGTTTTCCTATATGCATTTTATTGCAGCCCAGATTATCAGTTTAAGATTATTCCAATTGTATGGTGGCATGCCCGCCCAATAATAAAGGAAACCACCCTTTTCAATACTGTCAATAAACAGACTACAGAGACAAGACAGGCCAATCACAGGATGCAATACAAAGACGTTGCAAACAGATCGCCTTTCTGCTGTCCCTTAGCTCTAATAACACAAGCTAGCTCTCTTCAATTGCTGGCATTTAGTTTGGACAGAAATGTTGATTTTCTATTTTACATCACCTTTCTGAAAATAAATGAAAATTTCTAAGATTATACACAAGTAGTGTAGCCCGAAAAAAGTCAAACTGATTTTCTATTTCAATGTTTCAGCACTTTATTTTGCCATCATCAGGAGTGAATTGGTGACAGGTTTTTCTTTCTATATATACACAGTACAAGTCGGTATATGTACAAACCACAACTCACAGTGGTAAAGCTCAGGCATTAAGGGTGAGTTACATATAAGGGGATATCAACAGGTAGGCTGAGTAATTAACATTCAGGAACAATACATGGATAACAATATAAAACAATCACTATGTACATTTACATGAATAATAACATGACTTTTTTCGGGGTTACACTACTTGTGTATTATACGAAACTGATCAGTGGAACGATTTTAAGATAGATCTCAAGGATTATAAAACAAGAGATCCATGAATGGATCTTGATGCCCACACTGTTAAGATAGTTTGAAGAGAAGGGTCTAGGAGGGGACAGATTCACGATTTGATTTTCCGTGTTGTGCCTAAGCCAGTATAGGAAGAGTTGTGTTTACTAGGTATATTAAAAAGTTAGACAGACATTACATGGATCAAA
>JAVFBW010159521.1:0-11737 GCA_034783835.1 Mopalia ciliata
CCCCCCCCCCCCCCCCCCCCCCCCCCCCCCCCCCCCACAAGGAAACAGTCCAATAAGTCCAAACAAGTTAACAAACCTTGAAGCAAGCTGACTTTGTCATATGGTTGGTGTTTAATGGAATATCAGTTAATAAATGAACGAATATTACAGAATAAAATATACTTATTTCCTTTCCATTATCCACCCCACCTAGGTCGCCTCTTTTGTCTCCAAAAACGAGCAGTGCGCTTAGTCTCTTCAGCAAATCGCATAGCACACACGGACCCTCTCTTCAAATGTTTAAAAATCCTACCGTTTCATAGTCTAAGTCGGTACTAAAGCTCGCTAATTGCTTGTAATGTGATGCACCACACTCATGTCCTTCCCGAAAACTTTCTAAATCTTTTCACACAGCAATTATCCAGACATAACTACCCTACCAGATCGATGAATGTCACTCTGTACCTGCCGTTCGCCTATACTAACTTATCATCTCATTTCATTGAGACAGCAGCACAAACGGAGTGGAACAAGATGTCAACAAGTATAAAACAATGCCTTATACATCTCTTTTTAAATCTACCATAAAGAAACATCTTTTAGAAAACTAACATAATGAAAATTATAACAAAAGCAACAAAACTGAACCAATGATCCATACACACTGTTTACCAATTGTTAATATGAACTATTAGCGTGTCTCACTTAGAATATAAATGTATTAATTTAATCTTTCTGGGATAGAACAAATCTTCCAGAAAACTATAATTAAAATCAACAAACATGAACCAATGATCCATACACACTGTATAACAATTGTGAATATGTACCATTAGCGTGTCTCACTTAGAATATAAATGTATCAATTTAATCTATCTGTGATAGAACAAGTTGTCCAGACTTTATTCCCGCCTCCAAATCAATTTAATAAGCACATTTGATGTTTTGTACACTGGTGAATTCAAATAAATAAAAATAAATTGTTTAAGCAATCGCACAAGCCTCGTATAGATTCCAAAATCTATGGATTAAGTGCTTAACTTAAAAGTTTTTAACTGAACTATTTTCTCTTATAAAAAGTATGAATCAGACAATTTTAGTAACAGCTTGCATAAATAAGATCGGTGAGGTTTTTCTTCTAGTAATTCACACAATTTTTTCAAGGTGGATAAATTCTTGTTGACATCCGTGGTCTAATTGTGAGACCATGTGTTGCATACTACAAATCACCTCATTTTATCAAAATTTATTTCCTTTATTGGTTAGACTGTTGATATATTTTTCGGACAAACGCTGCCAATTGAAATAACCTATTGCTCGGAAACATCCTGACCAACTGAATGCCAAATTTATCAATTTCGATCGATTTTGCGGCTACGAGCTGCGAATGTTGCAAACAAGTTTGTAGCGTAAGAGCAAAAAATTCATGGCGGCAATACCATTATAAGAAGTGCTTGGACATTTACAAAAAACTTTAAGCTAACTAAGTACTTCTTGTCTTGGAAACAAGTGCAGACACGCTTCACATGTCATTGTAAAACCCCAGGGTATTGAATGACCTGTCCAGCAGGGGCAATATACATATTCAACCCCCGCCTCCTACCGTTACAAAATCGAACACATCTGCTGTGCTTGACTGCCCAGCTTAAGGACGCATATACACATGGACATTTAGTAGAACGTGTCTATGAATGCTATATACATGTCAAACCCGTGGTGGATTGATGTGTACACTACAGTTGCAACAGTCTGTTTTTATTTAAATAAGGAGCAGACCAACTTATAATTTCAGGAAAGAAAAGATAAACATTCTGTGTAAGCTTACATCGACATATCTGGGCTTACAAACAGTCTAATTGAAGATGGTGGTAGCTTAACTTAACTTTCAAATGCAGTATGGAATACGCTCATAGTAACTGAACTTACCTGAACTTTTTTTTAATTCTTCGTGTTGAGGAATAAAACAGTAGACCTAGGTGTTTTTCTCTGAAGGGGAATAAACTGTGAAGGGTAAGTTGATATTTTGTGTATTTCATTCTTACTTTGACCTGATTTCAGCAACTCACCTGTAGCGTGAAGAAGTAAACAGGTCACGTGACTGTAGGTGGGCAATGATTTGACTGAAGTGTGTCAAGAAATAAGACTCACATCATACTAGAGACTAAGAAAACGTATATTTGCTTACGACATTACGCTAAACATAACCAAAGGTGTGTACATAGGCCTTGTTTTTGTCGGAACTTATAGTACAACTTGGGTTGAAATTCAGGAGAAACGTACATCACTTAACGTTATGTAAATTGCATTCTTCCCTTCCTCGAGTTGTTCTAAAGGGTATTGAGAAAAAACGGTTCAACGTATGATGTTTTTTACGTTGAACGAAACAGTATTGTTTCAACATGACGACCCCCAATGCCAGTTTAACATGCTCTTTATTGGATTGGCTCAACTATTGTAGTTATTATCTGGGACGAATATAGCTTGTATTAGTCCCAGGTAGTTACGTTTATCTACACCTTCAGTGTACATATTCATATTGTTTTCAGGTTTACTCCTTGTGTACACGGTTTAAAATGGAATGGACACAGTGTTACGGCTACTTCATTGTTCTTTACCTTCAACAAGCTGTCTTCATAACAGAAGGTATGTTTATCTTTATTAACACATAATGAAGATGGTTTTCCAATATGAGATCCACCGAATAAGTGTAAATAATTTAATAGTTGAGGAACGAAGTATTGAGAAAATGGCTCGGACTGAGAAGGAGTATAAGAGAGACTTACGAATTCAAACGTATGGAATGGAATTGGGGCATGGAATGGAGTTGGAGCATGGGGTGGAATGGACTGCTTTTGAACTAATTCACTAAATTTACTTATTTTAAAAACTTGGACAATTCTTATAAAAGTTTGCAGAAAGATTTGTTAAACTTGATGACTTCGTTATAAAGTTCAGTCTCTCGTTAATATGATCCGTACAATCGTCATTGTAGGAGAGTTTAGGCTTTCGTGGGAAAACCCATCTAGTCTGGTCGTAACTTGTGGACTCCGCCTCGTGACTGCTCATAAATATAGACTTTTGCTTGTTTATTATTAAGAGTCCAAGGCCAGTATCTGCCAGGGTCTATGTCGGCTTTTAATATTAGTATTAGTGGCAAGAAAGAGCCCAGCTACTCCTATGTGTCTGAGATTAGCTATACACCCGTCTGTCATGATGTAAAAATACACGATAGAGAGAAGTTGACATTTGATACAGGTGGGGTAAAGTTTTAACAACATATGAATTCGTTTGTTGCTGTGGGTAATTTTAACGAGAGCAGGTCACTGAACTGGGCGGCTGACCTGATCTACGATACACAAGTTCTAAAGGAAAATAAAGGTTTCTCACCTCTAACAGTTTACTAATTTTTGGCATGTATTAATCAGCTGAACTGAATTTGGCACGGCCAGCTTGCTATGTCACATGTGTTTACCTCTATTATCGTTAAAGACCGTCGGTTCGCACGTCCACATGTTAATGTAGGCATATAGGGCCTAGGTTTTATGCCTGTAACAATTCATGTTCATACTGTTACCAAAATACACTTTGATGATAACTTTTTAAAATTTTAATGAATTATTTTGTCATTTTCTATTTGAGTTCTTTTTTTCAGACCATAGGCCTATAAAGTGAAATGAAAGCCTGGCTAGGATAGTTAAGGTTTTGCTGGACCCATTGGTCCAATTTCAAAACACCCGTTGTATTAAGTCTCCTTTGCAGAAGAATATTAATTTGTACCATATATATGTATATGTTTGGAAAGCTGGAAGACTCAGAATTATATATATGTGAATGTGGTGAAAATCCATTTCTTATTTCTAGAAATATTGCAAAATGAGTAAATCTCAACACAAAAAAAAATAGTCAGCATTTTTATTTCTGGAAGTGCAATAACGATAAGACTTAATGAATTAGTTGACTGAGTAAAATTGTCCTTGAACTGGTAAACGGTGCCTCATTTTTGTGTGTTTAAATTTTGATAAGAACTAACCCAGAGGATTTTTCGTCTATCCCACCTTGGAAAGTCTTCAAAAAATGTCAAATACCATTTTCAGAAAACATTTATAAAAATCAATGACGAACTTCTAAAAATGGGGCAATGTTTACTAGATCGCAGTTTGTAGTTTCTAACATGAATAGTTTTCTAGAAATACGCTTTGGAAAATAAAGTCTGCTTAAAAATGAAGCGACAAAAATAGGCAATTAAAGTTTTGTGACTTGAATTTATGATCATACGAAAACTAAATTATAGGCTCCAATTGAACTGTTTGTAATTAGAATTTCGATTTTTTTTCTCATCAACACAGAACTCGAATACCAAACTTTTAATCCAAGCGATACAAAAAATTGGTTCATTTTGAGCCCAAGGGGCCCAGCAAGACCTTAAAGATCGAAACGTGTGGTGGGTTATTAACGTCTGGGTGTATTTACAAACAAAGTTTTAATGCAGATATCCTTTTAACAGGGTGGCAAACAGAACTAACGTCTGCACAAAAGCGTTGCTTTCAAATAACTTTATAACTTGAATATTCATATAATCTTGTTATGTTTCGAAGAACCTGGATTGTATTAGTCCAAATACTGATTAATGTTGTTGTTGTTACAGGTACCCACAGCTTGCCAGAACAGTTGACTGCAATTAGAACAGAACGGCGTTCATTTACCTCGCTAAACTACCCCGGTCATTACCCTAAGTGAGTTCAAACATTATGTACTGCAAGTTAAATCCACCAATCAAACTTCACACTTTTTGGATTCTGCCATTTGTTAAAGATTGTAGAAAAGTGACACATTCCTCTTGAGACCATATTTTACATTTAAAACGTACCTATTTCATCAGCAATATATTGTAGTTAGAATCTTTTTTGTTTGTTTGTTGTATACAGTGACAGTGAATATGTGTGGATTATTCGTACGGAGTTTGAAGGGGACGTCATTAAAATTTTCACTGTTGATTCTCATCTGGAATCTAAGATCGGATCGGACAAGTGTCCTTTCGATTACGTGAGAGTATTTGATGGTGAGTAATTCAGGTGAAAGGGATGATAATTACAATTGACATCTACTCATTTATCAATAAATGATAACGTTGTCAAGCCCTGCATTTTATTTTGACTGAAGTTATTAAACTAAGCAACAGTGAACAGACTTTAATCGATATTTTAACACCTGGTTATTAAACTAACCAGACAAACTAGCGAGAGTAAAACATTGTTAGATCACGAATGGCCTGAAATAAATGGCCTAACAGGTTGTCCAGATTGATGGATTTCAAGAATTTTAAGTATTGCTTATTTATATCGATAAAGGATTAACATTATAGATTATATTCTACGAACTATCAATATCGATAATTTATCTATCAATATCACTTATTGTCAATATTAACAGATAAATCCTTTATTGATTCCGATACTTTTACCAGTGGATGGTAATATGGTGATTTAGAAAGGTAGGCCTAATTTGATTAGTGTGTGGTAATATGGCGATTTAGGAGTGTAGATCTACTTTGATTATTGTGTGGTAATATGGCGATTTAGGAGTGTAGATCTACTTTGATCAGTGTGTGGTAATATGGGGATTTAGAATTGTAGACCTACTTTGACGGGTGTGTGGTAATATGGTGGTTTAGGAGTGTAGATCTACTTTGATCAGTGTGTGGTAATATGGAGATTTAGAATTGTAGACCTACTTTGACCAGTGTGTGGTAATATGGTGATTTAAGAGTGTAGATCTACTTTGATCAGTGTGTGGTAATATGGCGATTTAAGAGTGTAGATCTACTTTGATCAGTGTGTGGTAATATGGTGGTTTAGGAGTGTAGATCTGCTTTGATCGGTGTGTGGTAATATGGTGGTTTAGGAGTGTAGATCAACTTTGATCAGTGTGTGGTAATATGGTTATTTAGAATTGTAGACCTACTTTGATCAGTGTGTGGTAAAATGGTGATTTAGAAGTGTAGACGTACTTTGATCAGTGTGTGGTAATATGGTGATTTAGAATTGTAGACCTACTTTGATCAGTGTGTGGTAATATGGGGATTTAGAAGTGTAGGGCTAATTTGATCAGTGTGTGGTAATATGGTGGTTTAGGAGTGTAGATCTACTTTGATCAGTGTGTGGAAATATGGTGGTTTAGAAGTGTAGACCTACTTTGATCCGTGTGTGGTGATATGGTGTTTTAGAAGTGTAGACCTACTTTGATCAGTGTGTGGTAATATGGGGATTTAGAAGTGTAGACCTACTTTGATCAGTGTGTGGTAATATGGTGATTTAGAAGTGTAGACCTACTTTGATCAGTGTGTGGTAATATGGTGGTTAAGGAGTGTTGATCTTCTTTGATCAGTGTGTGGTAATATGGTCATTTAAAAGTGTAGATGCTTTTTATACTTTTTTTAAAATCATATAACGTAATTATTAATGTTTAAAATGTAGGCCCTGGGATCGAGAGTCCGGTTCTGGAAGAATGGTGTGGAACAAGTCAGCCATCCGTGGTCAGCACGGGACAGACGCTCACCGTTCTGTTCGGCAGTGATTCTTCACACAGTCAGGCAGGATTTAGAATTGAATACATATATACTAAAGCCGGTGAGTCATTTGTGAGACAAAGTTTGCCTTGCCATATAAATACACAAGTCCACATATTTACATTTAAATCGAAAACCCATTCTAACGAATGATTTGTGCCAGGTACCTACAGCATATTGTCGCTATAAACAAGGTAACTAAACAAGCTAAACTTAAAAATAACAACTAAGCATAGACCCATCAAATTGATGATAAGAAAAATACAAAAAATACATCAAATGTAGTAAGCAAGTCAGTTAAAGTCACATTTATATCAAGCTACAAACACCGTTGACATGTAAACACAATATAGCAAAGCAAAAATATTAACATACAGATGTTAATCAATGTTTTCTCAACCGTTTTATTTCTTAATATTTAAGGAGAGAACAGCCGATCGAATTTGTTACCAAATAGAATGGACATTCTGTCCGGACAGATTAAGTGTTTGTTTTTTGGTTTGATTGGAGTTTATTTGAGGTTATGCCACTAACAGGAAGGTGTGCCAGCCCAGTGGGTGAAAGATACCATTCCTGAAAACAAACAACGCTACCCACCAATCTGCCACTTAACGATTCGCTTCTTTTTTTAAATTGTTAAATTTTGTTCGATTTTGTCCAGTGTGGAAGTCAATGATATTTCACTTATATTGCCACTATACACTTTTGATAATTGGTGATAAACCGGACAGAAACCTCGTGAAAACCACCAGGTATGCATCTCCGCAAACAGTGGAAGTCTACCCTTCTATACATTAGGTCTAAAAGCTTCCTCGAAAGAGATCCGATATTTCTGCGGTAAATTGAAGACGACTGATCAGTCCCACCTAATTAAAGTTCTGCCCATTTTAAGGGTTTAAATGATATTCCTTTGTAACTCCTATTTGAGATGTCGTTTTGCTTTCTGTTTTCAGGACCACCTGATGTTGTCGAGCCTCCATCAGGTACTGGGATCTCTCTGATGGGAATGGTCGGTTACATGGTGCTCGTCCTGGCTTTTCTCAGCATAGCTATGTTTGTTTTAAGGTTCGCTCTGACAAACACGAAGTTCTGTAAGGGCTTAGGTAGTCAAAGTGGAGGTTCTCTATTTCGGATGAGGCGCAACAGAAATACCAGTGTACCAGGACCGACCCGAGGCGGCGGCGGCGGAACTGATGTGTACATGATCCCCGTGGAACCACCGCCTTACCAGGCCACGGATTTGTCTCAGTTGCCACCACCTTACGCAGAAGTAAACCCGGCGTTTGAACAGTTGGACTATGATTCACCTAACCCAGGGTATTCAGAAGGAAACCAATCTCACCACGAACGAGTGGGTGATCTTGCGCCAGAAAATCTTTCAGCTAACACCAGTTTGATCTCATCGATTGGAGTACATAACGACTCTTTGCCACCTTCATATGATAGTTTGTTAGGTGGTGACGTCAACGGTGCAGGATCAACGTCTCATGTCAACATCCATGTGAACTCCGTCACACACTCTAATTCATAATGGAGAATATTTGTAGATACGGTGTAACATACTAGTATTTAGTGACAAGTCAGGCTCATTCATATATAAAAGTAGTCACATGTTGTGTGAAAACACAATAAAACAAGTCCCTTTGGTATATCTGTTCTATGTGGTGCACGTATGTTTTCATATATATATACAAGGCGGTTTGGGTGGAAAAAAAAAAGACAAACACAACCCTACAGTTAATCAGGTGAACTGGAAGCTAACGGATTCATGGACGCATTATAGGCACATGTTATATCCAATAGTAAACAATAGTAAAGCGTGATTGCTCAAGCATGGATAGTTTACACATGCCGGGCTATACTGGCTTAACATGAAGGCGACACGATGAACTATCTATACCTTAGAAAGGGAATAAACTACTCTAGTCTCTTGACGTGTGTAGTTATTGTCATTCGCGGATATCAAGGAGGACATTAAATAGTTATTGTAGAGAGAATACACATAGTGATTGAACAGTGAAATCGGGAGAACTATATTTCTATAACAATGGGGAACTCATTATACAACTTGTATGCAGGGTGAATCTTGTTTTCTGGTATTCCGTAAATTGCCATAAACAATGCGGTCGGCATAGTGAAAATGACACATCAGAAAACAAGCCATTTTTCCTGGACAAACAACGAATGTTGTGTTTTTTCCCCCCATAATGTGTTCTCAAACACAAGGATTGGGCAAGATTTAAATTAGTGTTATTCTGAATGGCTAAATGAATAGTTTGTTGATAAGATTCATAGACTGATGTGTGAACACAGCGCGAGTCATTACCATTCAGCAACCTAATGCGGTTTATAGTAATAAATGTCGGGCGTTACCGGGGATTATTGCCCTGTTAATAGTGCGCCGAACTCAATAGATTAAGGTGGTAATCTCTATTTAAACCAATATCAGGTCGACTTTCTTTAGTTTTGATGGTACTAATGATGAAAATGTGGTGATTCGATATTTTGCTCAACGTTTGTGTGATTTTATTTATCCATATTTTATATTTAACTTTTATAGATCAGAAATGAATGTTTTGGTTACTCAACTTACCAAAACCTCAAACTTTATTCGAAATCGGAAACAGTTGTGATATTAACATTTTTAATAATTATAATAGACTACGTCTTAGACTGATTATATAGTATACTCATGTATTGTTATGGTCCTTAACACAATTTGTATGTCAACACAACTTCAGTTATAGTATTTCAATATATATCTCAATTAACTTAATGTTTTCTGTTAACATCACCTGAATTTATGATGGGTGAATCAGGTCAGATAACATTGTTGTCTATATATTCAAGAACTTGTTAGAATACTTTTCTGTGTTCTCTGAGGAAATGTAATATTTAATATAAGATAGCTATGGGGGTATACGTCAGGGGTAAGGGAAGCTATCCTCTCCCTAAGAAATGTTCTAACCATAGACTTGGGACTACAGCCAGAAGATATCGAATGTGCTGATAATTTATACCACGAACGATTTTATTTTTTGTTTGAATTAAAACGATATATTTTCACGAAGAATTTAATTTGTTTTTCTTGATGGATGGTTTCACGAACAGTATTCATAATTTGGACACATGAACGAACATTGTAAAATAGAAGTAAAATCTTTCTCTCTTTTTCGAGTGTTGGTCTTAAAGCATTGGGTTGGGTTGTTCAAAACATAAGCCAGGCTTAACTTCATAACTTCACAAAGAAACTCAATTGTGACGTGACGTCCTACAACAATGGTTTAACGCTAATAAATTTTAAACAACCGATCCCTGGTGTCCACGCTTTGTGTAAAGCCTAGCTTATGTCACATCGAGTGAGAACTAGTTCGCGATTATTTCCAGTGGACCAGTTGACGATCGACGGCAACTAATCAGTGGTAGCTTTGAATGTGCGCACAGTTGTCATCAGTTGCCGTCAGTTCTATCCCATTGTAGAGTGACATAAGCAGAGCTTAAGTTATACAGCTGGTGTCACTGTCAACTATTTTGTATTGATGAGAGACGAAGAAATATTGGCTTGATTTAGAGAAACGGTAAATCAAGTAAAAGTTTTTCTGTTGTTCATTTCGGGTTGAAGGACTAAAACTTTATTATTTTTCTCTGTTAAATTTAGAATCATTTGGCATTAACTGTCTGGTGATATTTACAACCCTCTTTTACTTCCGGATGAGGATGAGTACGAGGGCTAACGATTAATGAACGAAATAACCTCCCTTTATGACGTAAAACTCAAAGTAAATAAATACATGTTATAGTCAGGGTTATTTGTTTATCTATACAGTAAAGATCCGCACTGACACATGGATGTTGACTGATTAAAAATGATGAATTATATCATTTTCTAGATGGACTATTGGAGGCAAGTTTCTGAATTGATCCAAATCGCAATTTGTTACGATCAAGCTACATTTGAGAGAAGGCAAACACAATTTATAGGAACAGATACGACATATATATATATAGCAAATACAGACACATAGGTATAGGTTTAAACTTTACCGAATTAGTACAGGTCATTACAAAATCAAAACTAATCCTTGATTCTGTCAATTAAAGACAATAGGAATTATTAGTTACAGAGGGAACTTTTTTCTTAACCGGTAGATCCCCTAGAGTTGGATTTCGTTGTAAACTAGAAAATGTCTTTGTGAGGGGAGGTTTACATATTGTAGGTACATGGGTTTGATATTCCTGCATACAGAGGTAGGCCTACTTGCTGGATCGTTCATCTGGGATATAAACCCAGCTATGTCCTGTTTTGAGTTCTAACATGGTTTGAACCGATTTATTATGTAATGAGTTAGTACTGGGTTTGTATCTGTCTTCTTGTCTTGTATATATGTGATCAGTTGTATCTGTCTGCTTGTCTTGTATATATGCGATCAGTTGTATCTGTCTTCTTGTCTTGTATATATGCGATCAGTTGTATCTGTCTGCTTGTCTTGTATATATGTGATCAGTTGTATCTGTCTTCTTGTCTTGTATGTATGCGATCAGTTGTATCTGTCTGCTTGTCTTGTATATATGTGATCATTTGTATCTGTCTGTTTGTCTTGTATATATGTGATTAGTTGTATATGTCTTCCTGTCATATCTGTGATCAGTGAGAATGACAAAAGTCCAGTTTGTATCTGTCTTGCTGTCTTATCTGTGATCAGTGAGGATGACAAAAATCCAAGTTGTATCTGTCTTCCTGTCTTATCTGTGATCAGTGAGGATGACAGAAGTCCAGTTTGTATCTGTGTACCTGTCTTATCTGTGATCAGTGAGGATGACAAAAATCCAGTTTGTATCTGTCTTCCTGTCTTATCTGCGATCAGTGAGGATAACAGAAGTCCAGTTTGTATCTGTCTTCTTATCTTATCTGTGATCAGTGAGGATGACAAACGTCCAGGTTGTATCTGTCCTCTTAGAATGACAAAAGTCCAGATTGTTTCTGTCTACCTGTCTTATCTGAGATCCATTAGAATGACAAAAGTCCAGTTTGTATCTGTCTTGCTGTCTTATCTGAGATCCGTTAGAATGACAAAAGTCCAGTTTGCATCTGTATTCCTGTCTTATCTGGGATCCGTTAGAATGACAAAAGTCCAGTTTGTATCTGTCTTGCTGTCTTATCTGAGATCCGTTAGAATGACAAAAGTCCAGTTT
>JAVFBW010159543.1:0-11737 GCA_034783835.1 Mopalia ciliata
GAAGGGAAGTAACTCACTTTTGTCCTTGAGACAGAGTCTGATAGGTTTGAGTTCAGCTGTAGCACTTGCTACACTTGAAAACTGCGTTCGTTTAGCTTCCATTTCTGGGCTGTTTGGGGAACCTGGTTCCGAGCTAAAACAAGATAATAGATCGCTAAAACATTCAAATCAACAGATTTAAGTCATTATGTCTATCTTCAGGCCCAAATTTTCAAATAGGCTATAATTACAGGTACAAAGTTTCTCTATAAAGACGTATGTTTAAAGACGTTTCTCATACAGTGAAAGTACAGTAGGCCTCAAAAGTGTCCCTGTTTGATTTTGATGTCTTACTTATAACATTAACAACTGAATTTCACCAAATGCCGTGACATTTGTTATGACATTAAAGACAATAAAAAGAAATCTATCTAAGACTTCAGCACAAAAATGCTATAAAACATGGAATGGTGAATTTCTAGGAGAGAAATGAGATCCAAAGGTGACATGATTACCTTAATACCATACAGACAAACCAACTAAAACTAGAATCATTTACATTCTACCCAAAGTGAGAAGAAATGGTCAAAAGTGATAGAAAAATAAAGCAGATAAGTGGGAAGTAAAGGTGTTTCTGTAAATAACTAAATGCACATACACGACAGTAAATGTATAAGTGTGAAAAGTACAGAAATGTGTTAAGGGTCATATAGTTTTTCAGCTCTCATCAAGTTAATTTATTTGTAAACTTTTTCTCATTACTAACAAATATATATATATATATATATATTTTTTACACCACACTGAATTGGTAATGATTTAAATCATTCAAATATATTATTAAATAATAATAGGTAACTCCTTCAAAGACAATTATATCGGTTTAATATATATTAGAAATACATGTATTATTTTTAGCTTGATACTTCTGCCTGAGGAAAGCATTGTGGATTTTAAACATTTTTATCTATGCAACGTTTTCCTTAATGCTGTTATCAGATGCCAGTTGACAACCTGAGGCGAGAGTTTTTATTTAGCAGCAAAAAATCAGGACTTAGCAATAGGAGAGTCATTGCAAAATACATCAGTGAGAAACAAAGAACGTTTTGTTTTAACTTTCCAGCTGCAGCAAAGAAACATTTTAAGATTGACAAGTAAAACGACATCAAGGGCTTTTATAAAACATATAAAATTGAACATTCGCTTAAAAATTGTATGAAGCAGAAATAAAAACACATACAATCTGAGCATAAATAAACTCTGAGGAAGGAAAAATAAACAGATAAAAGGCCAAGTCTCATTTAAGCTATGATAAAGAGAGAAAAAAGGATAACAATATATCCAAAAACAAAATAAAACAGATAAAAAAGGCTGTTCACACGGCAATCTGTCCACATACCAGGCATTCACCACCTTGAAAACATTATGGGCAAGCAGCTTCCTGTATCCATGACAACAAACAGAAAGTTACAACATCAAATAAATATATCCCAAAACCATAAAATATCTGAGGGAATATGGTACAATGAAGTACAAACACACCAAATATAGCCGGGGATTTGTTTGGATGGGAAAGCTAAGCCAGACAGGAACAATAATAATTGGGTTAAATAATGGGAAGAAATGAGCAAATGTTAGAGAGTGAAAATACCAGAGAGAAAATGAAGATATGGTTGTTTGTCAGACAAGATTATAACAGCACCAAGAAGACTTACACAGAATTACTGTATAATATAATAAAATCAATACTGTGCAAAATCTTTTGTAAGATTTTGTTTTTTTGCTTTCACTACAGTCAAACTTAACAGAACTGTTAAGTTTATGTTTTTATATAAAAGCAAAATATGTCACGTTTTTGCTGCGAGGCAAAAATTTTTCTATGATCGGATATTGCGGATATTGTTCTGTGATCATGTCTTATCGAGTTTCTCAAGATAACTTAACATAGTATGTTAAAAATAAGTATGTTACAAAGTACAAAAAAAATAAATTTTAATCTGTAGTAGCAACTTCTTTATATGACACATATCAGCCAAATATATTTTATAAGATATTTTACCACAAGGAAACAAATTCTCACTATTAAAGTATACTTACTTTCATTGTTATATTAACCACATTATGTTTAATCATGTTGGCATGTGTGGTCCATATTTTTTAAATTATGAAGAGTTAATCCCCTTCTATAGGAGTTACTCCCCTTTATATAGGTATGGCAGGGTCAATAAATTAAATAGACATTTTTTTAAACATCCATTTCATTAGTTATGAATTTTGTTTCAGCCTCAAAATGAAAATCATTAGCAACAGTATTGCAGCAATAATTGACTTATCATCCATGTCTGATTGACATTGATTTCAATCACTGTTGAATTTAATCACTGTTGAAATGAAGTTAAAATTGTAAAGCAGGGGAATAGGTATGGTGCCAAGAAATTCACAATATAGTTATCTTGTGTATTGGTTTGAGATGTCATACTTGTGAGAATAGTCCAGTTGAGTTCTATCCTACTGACGTGACACGATAGTTCACTATAAATCTAATATAATTTCCTAAGCGTTACAACAAAAATCGACAGAAATCCACCTGAGTGAATAGTATGAATAGAATCATAATGTTATGGACTAATAAATAATTATGAATTGAAAAAACTAAACTGGCTAGAAGTAATATAGTACAAAACATATTTCAACCCAGAGCTGTATAAAACACCAGCTGTGTGTTGGCCATCTGTACTGAGAAAAACGTCTGATGTTAGAGGCTCTGACCATTTTCCCCACAAGTTGGATTGCTTGATATATCCTATTTCTGAGATTATTTTTGTTAATAAAAAGGGTGATAAAATATAATTTTTTTCCCCCTTACCATAGTATGTAGTCAATTTTAGTCCAGTTTAAAGTGGAAGAGTTTTACAAATGGAAGGCTCTGATTAACACCTTTGGCCCAAAATATAAACTTTTCCACCTCAACCAAAAATTGATGATATACCATGGTCAGTTAAAAAAATTGTCTGATACATGTCACGTTGTGAAACTATGAAAAAGACACAAATTAGAATTGATTAAGAGGAAGAAATATTAACTAGGAGGGTAAGAATGGAGGTAAAGGCTGTATGTCAGGCACAGACAGAAAGGGGAGAAAATCTGACCAATCACAATCACCTGTCAATTATTTAACCAATGGCAGGTCTCAACACTATCACAGCTAGTGCATGAAGCCGAGGGAAAAGCAATTTGATTGGTTGGTGCAGACATCAGCGAAGAGAGGTGATAGTATGAAGGAACTAATTTAGGCAAGTGACTGTTAATCTAGTGACCTGTTATTAGAGCCGGGGAGCGGGGGCTGAAGCAACACGTCGCCAGTCTCCACACCCAGATTGGGCAACTCCGCATATCTGCTGAGTAAAATAGCGAGACATCTCTTCACTAAGGGTTAGTATATGAGGGGCACTGACAACATCAATTTGGCAGATTTGATTTTGAAAATCTTTTTTTATAGGGACGCAATTTACTATTTGAGAACAACCCAGTGATATATATGAAATACCTTTAACCATAGTGTAAAAACACAAAAACATATCGTAAGTGAAATAAATAAACTCTCTAAGAACAGATTTACAGTAGGAATAAATAAAAGGAATGTTACAGACTTGGAAACGAGAAAAAAAAAAATGTCTAAATTGATAACCAAAATATTCATACCTACATGTATATCTCACTTTCCAGATAAACGGTAGGAATTACCCCACCTCCCCCATTTTTAAGCCACTTAAGTATATATTTTTCTTCAAATAATAAAAGTATAGCCTGGAAAAAGGACAGTACAAGCTGGATGTAATGACTAATATCGGGCTCTATTATATTTTAATTCGCAAACATTGCCTTTTTTACTTGTTTAATACGTCATTTTGTAAAAAATATAAACAAACTTGGAATTCTAGAAAATAACACCAGTGGGTATTATGTTATATCATGTAAGCAAATGAATTTCAGATTTACCTCGCTTGGAGTCTTATGGCTTTGTATTAAACCTTGCCAATTTTCTTTTATTAATCAATATTAATCAGGGTTTAAATAAAAAAGCAACACATTGGGGAAAATAGTATTAGTGAATAAATATGACAGTTCACTGTTAAGGCTCACACAAACATTAGGTACACATAACTTGAAAATAAAACAGAACTAAATATTTACTTACGCTGGTGATCTTGGAGGAGTGACAGGCATTGGAAATGTAAAAATCAAGTTTCCGTTACGATTGTCTTGAAAGTTTTGTTCTGGTTGGTGATTGGTTGATGATGTTCCATTTTGACGAATTCGTCCAATGGCGGACTCAAACATATCTGGATCTAGGATGTAGAGATCTTCTGATGAAATATCTGTGATGTAATGTAGCTGCTCTTGAGATCGATCAATTCGGAAAAATCTCTCTGCTGTCGTTGCTAAAAAGATAGGAAAGTTGGAATGTTGTGTATTACATCTAGGCATATTTTGCTGTAAGTTATAAATACTTGTAATAGGTTTTTGATTTGTTTCGTTGATTGCGGTTAAACATCGTGCCCAGGGGTATTTAATTCATATGGTGATGGATGGTCCATTTCACAATTTTCACTGCTTAAATGCTGTGGAAAACAAATATAAAAAATTCGTAATTAAGAGATAAATAAAACAAAAGAAATACTTACAATCAAGGAAGCTCCATTTGGACTTTTGCTGGATTTCAGAAGAGGTGCCAAGATGGTCCTGGAATTAGACCGTTAAAAATACAGGTAAATAGTATGCACACAAACTCAGGTAAAAATATGGAGTTTTGTTTATTTGTTTGATTGGGGTTTAATGTCATACTCAAGGGTATTTCACTTATATGACAACGTGCCAGCCCAATGAGTGAAAGAAACCACCCTCGATACCACTGGCAACAAACAGCGATACAGACACCACAAACAGATGGGCTTCCTGTTCCCCTTTAGTTCTGAGAGCACCAGGGCAACATTAACCACCCGCAAAAATATGGTGAGAAAAAAAAGGAAATATTATACAAGATAATACAAATATACAGGCCGGGTGAATAGATGGAGAACAGCAAATATATAAGTGCAGCGATGGAGAAAAAAAAGAAAAGAAAAGAAATAGCATCAATGATAAGCAAAAGGCATTAAGTGAAAAGATGAAAAAAAAGAAGAAACATAATTGCATTATTGATAAAAATAGAAAAATACAGAAGAAAAGATGGAAAAGATTAACCGAAAATACAGCTGTAAAGATAGAGCAAAAATGTTCTCACAGAATCAGGTAGAATAAGTTCTCACCTCAAGTAACCTGTTGATGTGTTGTCTCACTTGATCTAAGTCTGCGTTGTTATCAATCACAATTATACCCAGTGGAATAGCTAGCCGATACAAAGGAGCACAAAATTCGGTTAAAATGTCAAAGGTTATAGAATTAATAACAGTCTTAAGAATTTGATGTTTAAATAAACTGAGAATCTGATTGTTTAATAACCGAACTACCTATAAAACTGACTCACACGATGAAAAGAATCCAGCATTAAACTGTACTTAAAATGAACATGATCATGTAAAGCACAAAAAGATATATCCAGCTTTTGTGCGATACCTATTTATTTTTATTAACTTTTTTACAGAAAGATTTACCCAGTCAAATGTTAGCCTTTTCAACATATATGGCTGGAAATACAAAGTAAGTTTGACAGTGCCATAGGTTAGTATGGAGTTATAAGCAGCTAAAGGTAAAATGTTATTTGGTGCAACAAGTAAGTCTCCTAATACAGCCAGTCAATTAACATAGGACAACTTAATGTAGATTAACCAATAGAAATCAATGCCTTATAATCAAATAACCTTGCTGCTAATCAATAAATTGTACGGTATACATTTGGTCTACACACCTTATTCTTTAATTAAATACAGGTAGCAAGACGATAACACACTGGATTATTGTTTTAGCATTTACCTGTATATTTTCAGGTATAATTAGCAATCAAAGAAGAGCTGAAGGATGTCATAGTAATAGCTAAGATATAGGAACAAAAGCTGGTAGTGTTTATCGAATAGGGGAGGCAATAAAGGGCAATATACAGAGTAAATGTATGTGTAAATAAAAGCTGTGTAGAAGGAAAGGTATAATGCAGGGTAAGGATCAAATTTAAAGACATAAGGATTGTCCTTAGAACCAGTGATAGTATCAACTGATTATTGTTTACATTTGTCAAATACAGGAACAGGGTGTAATGAATGACATTTTAACTATCTCTTCTATAGTGAAACATCAAGTCTCAAATTAATAGATGTCTACCAAAATGAGAAACCCAAACTGATGCACGACAATATGTTACTTCTGAGAAATAACAAGCAATTTCATCTACATGTACAAGGCAGTGTTGTGTGACATAGAGCATTTCTGATACCAGGATGCAAAGTTAGATTGTTTGTTTTTTTTGAGCTGGTGGGCCATGGCCCTGCAGAATACTCCCTCGGCTTCCTCGGTCGATCGTAAGATGCGAGGAAAGAGGTTGCTTTCTGTTGCCTTGGTGTTTGCAGAGCTAAAGGGTAACAGGAAGCAGATTTGTTTGTGATGTTCTGTATTTTTGGTCCGTCGTCATATAAGTGAAATACCCTTGAGTACGCCGTTAAACACCAATCAAACAAACAAACAATAACATTGTACTCAAGGGTAGTTCACTTCAAGGACGATGGATTTGGCCACTTCACACTGCTCCTCGCCTAATAAATTCCTAAAAATCACTCCTGCAGAGCCACATCGTGTGACTCACTCACATACCTAATGGTTGCCAGAGGGACTCGATCAAGTTAAAGGTGCATCAAAGCAGGATTAGTAAGCTCACACAATAACCATTAAGCCAGGACTGCTGGTCTATATGGAGTTAAATAAATTTAGTTTGTTTGGTTGGAGTAGAACATCATACTCAAGGGTATTTTACTTATATGACGACAGATTCTCCACTTCTTAGTCTGACTCACTTAAATATGGTGAAAATAAAGTTTACCTACAGTAAAGAAAGTGACTCAATCTTAGAAGGGATACATACAAGGAGAATCAGTACACTGATTCTGAATCACTAAACCATGGGCGTGGGCTGAGTTAGAGTTGTGGGATAGGACTGATTTGTGTATACATCATGGATATTTTATTGGTGTTATTTAACTTATATGAATCTATTATACTCAAACAATAAAGAACCTCACCAGGACAACATAAAATGTCAAGGGTTTTTTTCTCATAGAAAATTTATTTTCCTCCAGTACTAAGTAAAATATGAATAAGATTGAGTTGTCCAGTATTGAGTAAAAAATGAATAGGCTTGAATCCTCCAGTATTAAGTAAAATATGAATAGGCTTGAATCCTCCAGTAATAAGTAAAATATGAATAGGCTTGGATCCTCTAGTACTGAGTAAAATATGAATAGGCTTGGATCCTCTAGTACTAAGTAAAACATGAATAGGCTTGAATCATCCAGTACTAAGTAAAATTTGAATAGGCTTGAATCCTCCAGTACTGAGTAAAATATGAATAGGCTTGAATCCTCCAGTACTAAGTAAAATATGAATAGGCTTGAATCATCCAGTACTAAGTAAAATATGAATAGGCTTGAATCATACAGTACTAAGTATAATTTCAATAGGCTTGAATCCTCCAGTACTAAGTAAAATATGAATAGGCTTGAATCCTCCAGTACTAAGTAAAATATGAATAAGCTTGAATCCTCCAATACTAAGTAAAATATGAATAGGCTTGAATCCTCCAGTACTAAGTAAAATATGAATAGGCTTGAATCCTCCAGCACTATAAGTATAATATGAATAGGCTTGAATCATCCAGTACTAAGTAAAATATGAATAGGCTTGAATCATCAAGTACTAAGTAAAATATGAATAGGCTTGAATCCTCCAGTGCTTAACAAAATATGAATATGTTTGAATTTTCCAGTACTAAGTATAATATCAATAGGCTTGATACATGCTATCCTTAGTACATGTATGTAATGCATTAGGACTTCCTTTCGATTATTTTGGCTTTTTCAAAACTTTTTATGATTATTAAAAGAATTTATCTTTCTTGTACATTCTTGTAAAAACCGAACAATTTTGCATATCCTAGATCTACCTGGACTACCACTATATTGGACTTACCTTTACACTATTAAGCCTATTACCTATCTAACAGCTATTTCACTAAATCTGATGAGGACCAGCAATGCATATGTGTAAGCGTGCCATGCATGCACAAATAAAAGCACAATCCTTAAGCAAATATATATTGTGTTAAACTGGTGACATTAACAGTAAAGCCAATTCAAACTATTATAAAGGTGTCAAGAAGATAGAAAGTAATCTAAAATATTTCAGTGGAAATATTAGTCTAAATTCCAGATTTGTAATACATTGAAACACATCTGCAGTTGTTTTAACCTGAACTTTGACAGTTACTTTATTAAATGCATTTATATTATGTTCTTAATTTCAACAAATATTCACAAGAAGATATACTTTTAGAAAAATTTACTCTCATAAGTCTACACTTCCCATGATCTAAGCAAGGGGAAGTAATCACGTTGAGCAAAGGAAACAAGGGCATTGTCAAAGGGTGTAATGTGAGTAGGCTGTGTTAATAGCTGATGCATGTTAACTGTTGCTATGACGACAACATGCTGTAGTGATACGGTCAGTTGCAGTGACTAGCTCTATTGTTAGCTGATGTTAGTGGTACTTCAAGACAGATTCCCACTTACAGGCCTGACGTAACTTTATTTTTTCGTAATGGAGGTTTTCGTAGTCAGTCATACTGATTCGGCTAACCTGGATCCGGAGCCTCTCTGGCATGGATGGTGGACTGAAAAAAGCAATATCAGAACTATATATGGGGTTATTCAGGCTGTCCTAAACCCACCCAAAGAGGGCCTAAAATAGCAAGGCTTCATAATAAAACAGGTGAATGTTACAATTTTAGACCTGCCTACCTGGTGTATTCTGGAATATTTTGTACATATTATTTATGTAAAGTACACCAAAAGACCATCAGAATACACACCAAATTAATATTCTGGACTACGCTGTGGAAAATACTACTAATCAACACACTTTTTACTCATAAATTTCTTCTGGGGTAGGCAGGTCTGCAGTTTGGTTATGTATGAATTCTACACAAATGTTACTTTAGATCAAGTAGCGACCAAAGTAAGTACAATGATTTTCCAGATATAAAACTTTTATCACATAAACATGCTTTAACTTTAAAGTGGAATATTTTGTTTCTAATGTAATCTAGAACTAAACAATACTTTGTTATATGTCCAGGAATGAAGTAGCTGTCCAATAATCCTATAAGTTGTTATAATATTTATTAATAAATCATAACATCAAGAAGCAAGAGGATAAATCAACATCGAAGGCAGTGATTGAAATATCTGAATTTAATTATTCAATAATATGAGAAAAAAACAAAAAACTAAAAAAAACTATAAAAAAAAACAAAAAAAATAAATAAATTACAGTTGAAATTCATGTTAGTAACACACAGTACATTTATTTTCAATATTATGAATCTCATTCCATACATCATCTACGATAAAATTTGGTATTTTGTTCATAAAAGAGACATAAAAAAGGCCAGTTATTAAAAAATGACATATACACGAAGAAAAAACATAAAGATTCCTTACTCATTAGCAATAGGCACTGATCCTCTCCGCTTTGGCTTAGCTATGACATTGGCTTGGTTTCTGGTTGAAATGGTAATGACTGAGGGTCGAAGGCGGCACGGCTCCCCGTCAACCTGCATAGGTATGGGTTTAAATGTGGTCAGTCGCACCTCCTGACACTGGATCAGTCGGTCTCCATGACCTCCAACCTGTGATGCTGCCTGCACAAAATAAAGTTAGAGAAAGTCAAGAGAAGAATGTGTTCCCCTGTTTCCCTCACAGGTATTTTCCTTTCAAGGTATTCCCTAGATCTGGCAAGATTTCACTTTAAGGCAGGAAATAGACCATACCAATACATACGGTCTTTGATTGCAAATACATAAGTTATATTTATATTGATAATACAACTATATTATGCTTTAATAGTTTAAATTAAAGAAAAGTTGGTTTCCATACAAACTAGTCTTCTGTTATATGGTATACCTAGTTTCGTAATTATTTGGTCATAAATAGATCTTTTGACAACAAAAATGAGAAATTCACTTGTTCATGAAACATTGTTTATTTATTTGTTTGATTGGGGTTTAACATTGTTATCTGTTCATAAAAGAAGGTTATTATTATAACGCTGGAGAACAGAATGAAAATAATAAATGTAAAACACTTACCAGTGAAGTATAAGTAAATCCCACAACCTCTAAATACCCGTCATCATGTCGCTGTTGTTCAAACCCACTGGCATGGGGATTCCCCCAAGGAGTTGTCCCCCCTGCATACCTAAACAACAAAAAGGAAAATGAGTTACAAGCAAGAGGAATGAGAATCAGAGGCTGACGCAGCTTCTTGATTAGTACACCTATTAACATTCAAACAAATATCTCTGGTAAATGGCCTAGACTTTATGATCACAAAACAGTCTTAGATTAAAATGATTTTGACTTTTTATTTTAATTCTTGGTTGATTACATGTTTAGTGAAAATGGTTTGAATACCGAGGAACAGAAATACAAGAAAGACTCACTTTGGAATGTTTAAGAAGAGAAGACAGTGTAGCCTCATGTCTTGTATTTTGGAGGTAAGGTCTCGGCCATCACACTGAAATGGAAAGTGAAAGTGACAAATAACAATGTCTCCTTCTTAATTTGCATATTGACCTTCAACAGTTGAATCTTCATTAAGATTTTTTGGTGTCAATTAAACTTTATTAAACAAATGCTATACCATCAAACTAAAGAAAAAAGATAACATTTAATGGAGACTCAGACAATCTTTGTTGGAATTTCAAAAAACAAGAAATATTCATCTTATACATAAGACAAAGCATGGTCAAATATGAAACTATTATGTAACACGAGAAGAAGAAAGAAATATAATCATCCCTTACAAACATTAGTTATACATATTTAGGGCTTAAGACTTTTTCAACCTGGAAAGGCAGTATAACTATGACAAAAATACACAATTTTACAACCCCCTCGACCACCACCACCCCTCGACCACCACCACCTCTCCCCCACCCCTTTCCTGCAACCAAAACCCCCCAGCAAATTTACATGTACTATGAAGCTTTTTTCTTGCAAATTTGAATTGAATTAACAAAATCTTTACCTCTAATTTAATATGCTCAGCAAATCCTTTCCAACTCCTCTTCAATAAGTCTCTACCTCCAGCCTGTACAATCAAATGAATAAAAACTTTTTAAATGATCATGTAACCTTTCATGGATGTAATATAGTTCTATGTTTTTAAGTTTCACAAATAAAGGTATAAAAAGACTATTGAACATAAATAATAGAAAGTTATTATTTAACACAGAAGACAGTACAATGACAATACTTACACCAGCATAGAACATCTTATTCCTAAACCTGCTATTAAACCTTTCCGGATTTGCCTCTAAAAAATAAAGAAAATTATACATTTCCGAAACTTTTAGGATGATTTCTTAAATAAACAAGAGATCCATGAATGGATCTTGACGCCCACCATTGAGAGATTGATTCCTTATAAAAGTTTTATATGGGAATAAGCCTGGAACTCCTTTGGACTTTAATGTTTTCTAAACATGTTTTAATGGG
>JAVFBW010159554.1:0-11737 GCA_034783835.1 Mopalia ciliata
CAGAAGATGGAACAAGTGAGTATATTAACAGAATTCTTATAAACAAAAGTTTTTTAAAATTTTTTTTATGTGGGTCTGACTGCTGGACCGTTGGGTTATGTTATTTAATGATCTTTGTCAACAAGCTTAATTTTTTGGCAAGTCCTTGTTCAATTTCTTCAGAATTTAACGTCATGTTAAGAGCAACTGCAGTTAAGAAATGGTGCACAAAATAGTGGTATTTTTTTACACAGGATTTAATATGGATCTTGTCTATGAATTTCACAAATCTGCTTTTAACTCACACTCGACAGATATATCACATTGAATTTTTAAAAAAGAAGCAATTATCTATCAAGTATTCTGATTTTTTGTGATGTGATGCGTATGTGTTTTATAGTTGAATTTATGAATCCGTTATCCACTCAATGACCTTGTGCCTTTTTGCTGTGAATTTAAAATACATTATGACGTATAACTTTTAGTCGCGGGTGGTTGGAAGGAGCTTTATGTTGCCCTAGTGCTCTCAGAGCTAAAGGGGAACAGGAAGCCAATCTGTTTGTGCGTCTGTGTCAGGTCCTGCTGTTGTTGTCCTCTATTTGTCCCGTCCTGTCTTGGTTTGTTGCCAATGATGTCGAGGGTGGTTCCCTTCACCCATTGGGCTGGCACGTCGTCATATAAGTGAAATACCCTTGAGTTCGACGTTAAACACCTATCAAACAAACAAAACAATATAACTTTTAGTCAAACTCGTGCAAAAATTGTGTGTGGAATATTTGGTTAAGTATCATATAAATGTGGTTAACATTGACGAAAAAAACGCAATTATTTTGTACGACGATTGTCTAGTCGTTATCCCAGTCTAGCAATTAAGCATTAAAATTGACTGTTTTATTCTTACAGTTATACAGAATTGAAACAGTAAAGTCAGATCAGTATTGCAGATTATATCCTTCTCTGATGTTGTATTAACAATGGTTTAAGCTTGGTTGTTATTTTATCTGATTTCAGCTGATCCTAAAGGTCTGGAGGAGAAACTCAAGGATATGATGGATGTATCAAGGGTAAACAACATCATTACAAAATCAATAAATCTTTCTGCATTCTTGAACATGACTGTCAACAGGATCTCAAAACGAACAAAAAAACTTGCAAAGTTTGCCAGATGATTGCTGACAGTCGCTCTGAATTCGATTTATGATGTCTTTTGTTTGGCATATATATTCTTATCATTGTCCTTTCCTGTCATTGCAAGGGACATCGCGAATGCTTTCCTTTACCTGTTGGACTGGCATGTACTGTTTATTTGTCTTCTGTGGCCGCACACAGTTTTACTGTCATAGAAATGAAGGAACGTTGAATTTCCAAAATAGCAGGCACTTCACATTTTATAATTTTGTTATTGTAGCTATTTGCCATTGGAGTGCATTGCTAATCATGAAATCCTCATGAGTTTGGTGTTAAATGCCAGAAAATCAGTTAATTCGATAGCTGTATCAGTTTGCCATGGCACCTGAAGGATGATGCTCCTCTCATCAATCAGGGGCCGAGGTTATAAAAGTCCTTGAGTATGCTTAAGCTGATATTTCGTGCTCAGCTGAGTCATGAGGGTATAAAAAATTGAGAACGCTTTCTGTGCTCAGCTGAGCGCAAATCCTGAGCAAGCTTCGACCATGCCCAAGACCATACTCAACGGGACTGCAGAGTTGTTTTTATCATTAGATGGCTGCAAATGACTTGTAACGTACCTTTTTCGATTTGATTTATAATATTGGACATCTACAATGGTTAATACATTTTATCAGTGAAAAAGTCGCTTCAAAGCAGCTGACAAAATCAGCGTAGTGCCTTTTTACCTTCTAAAGAGTTGGAATGTGAAATGGATTTTGTACTCTGCTGTTCCCTTTAAAAAAAAATTTAATTGTCTTCATGAGTAATATGTCCCTTTAACAATGTTGATATGGTGCTGTTCCTATTTTATTTATTAGATAAATGCTGCTCTGAAATCTTCCCAAGAAGAGTTAGAATCCTTGAAACACACACTGTATATAGAAACTGATGCTAGGAGGGAAATGGAAGGTAAGTCACCCAACATTTTCTCTATTTTTATTTTTTTTTAAGAATAGATAATTTGGGACACTACTGCAATGTTGTTTATAGTGATGGTTTGTAATATCCCAGTATACATTGACTGCTTTTCATTTTGGTGGTATTGGTTTTATTTATTAACAACTTTAAATCGTGTCATTGGGATTGTTGATAAAAGGTAATTTTAGATTATTTTCTCTGTAAAATTTAATACTCTTGTAGTATAACACACTGGTTTGATTCTTGTTTGCAGGCTTCATCATTTTGTCAACTTGTCTCTGTAGTTTAAAGATATACAGAGCTAGGCTAGGTCTTTTTAAATTCAACTGTACAAATAAAAATGTATTTTATAACCTATTTATGCTTTTGATGTGGTACAAGTTTGTAATTGTTTAAGTTCCATTTTTGTTTTACAAGACAAGTGGAAGAAGCTGGAAACCATACATTTTTATTATTGAGAGTTGTTTTTATAGGATGTTTTTAATTTTGCTGTTTTTTCTCTCTCTTCAGATCAAATCGAGGGATTGAAGAAAGAAGTAGACAATCTTACGTTAGATAAATCCAAAGCTGATCGAGTGTGTCAGGAAGCTACCACCAAATTAAATGTCCTCACCACTTACTTCAAAGAGAAGGAAGTAGAGTTACAAAAGTAAGCTCATTCAATTATTATCCTGCTTTTGTTTATGTTGGGTACGAAATTTGAAGCCTGATTTCATCTGATTCGAAAAACTATTACATTTCACGGGGGAAAGTTTTGACTCAGCCTGCAAGCCCTCATGCTAAAGGCAGTTTGTTTGAATAGTAGCACTACTGTCTTAACTTATCATTGGAGGCAAATCAACTTTCCAACATTATGGAAATGCTTCACATCTTGGTTGTGCTAGTGTCAATTATTGTTGGAATACACTGTGCCACCATAAAAGTTAAATAACCTTAAGCACGGCAATAAAACACCAATCAATCAATCAATAAATCAATGAATCACTTGGCCTGTAAGTTTTTACTTATATAAAAGTTTTGACTGATCACAGTAGAGAGTTCGGAGTGTTTTACAAGGATTGCTGTTTCTATTTCATGTAAGTTAAATGTGTTTGTTTGTTTTGGGTTTTTTTTTTTTAATACTTGATATTAAACTGTAAAGCAATAAAAATAAGATTTATTACAGTTTCCGTTTGATGAATACATAATTGAGAAATTTTTTAAATTTTTGTTTGACAGGGAATTAGGTGAGCAACAGACGCTAAAGAATCAAAGTGCTTCACAACTGGATTCGGCTGACCAGAAAACAAGGGATATGGAGCTTGAGTTAACCACTTCAAGGTTTGTCTCCTGATCTAATGTAAAGGGTATTAATAGTGCACTTTTATCCCAATCTGATTTAAAGCAAAAATAGCTCTTGTCTTGTGTTTGTCCCTCTTATGATCAGATGAAAAGGCTGGCCAAATTGTGTTCAACTAGGCCAAGCTTGCTGGGGTTCATGACAGGTCACCGTCCTGTTGTCCAGTTAAAAATAAAATCCAACTTAGTTGAGACTGGTAAACACTGAATCAAGCTGTATAAGTAATTTATATTGGTTATGATTTATGGTAAATATAGAATGATATAAGCTGAATACCTGGATCTAATACAAGCCAAAATGATAATAGTATGAAAAAATTATTTCTGAACCCCAGTACCTCAACCAATATCTTTGTCATTTACAAACCTGGTTTGGGAAGTGGCTCTGTGATTGGTCTGTTTTGAAAACAACTGAACCTTTTTTTATGCCCATGTGTCAGATCAAAATACTAACAAAAACACGGGAGTTTTTTGGGGGGTCTGATTTTACTCCAATGTGTATTTCGAAAAGTCTCATTGAAAAGCTGATAGTACATGCATGGTTACAAAGTGAGGTCAGGGGGTGATGACATATTGTCAAGCAATGTCTGATTACCTGTCTATTGTTACATATTGCCAGATAATGTTATGTGTATGCAAACATCATTTTCTTATTACAGAGAACGGCTTAAAGATTTACAAACTGAAATTACATCAGCGGAGAGAGACTTTAGAACACAGGTAAAATACGAGTTCAATTTTTTTTTCAAAACATTTTAAAACTATTGATAGTTGTCTGAAAGTTAATTATATCCAATTTAAAATTGCATTAAATACAAATTGCATTCCATACACATGCATGTGTGAATTGCCAGAAACAGAGGACATTTTTGTTTTTTTGACAATGAGTGAGTGAGTTAATGCTAAATATTTAAAGATTTGTTAAAATATTCTTTTTTAATTTTATGTGTTATGAAATGTTTAGTATTCATTCTTGATTTGTAGATTGCAAGCAACGAGAAAAAAGCTCATGAAAATTGGGTATGTACATCTATATAACTGCAGTATCTAAAACCAGTAGATTTTGAGATGCTGGGGGTAAAAACCTTAGTGACAGACAAAAAAAATGAAACAGATCAAAATTTTTCGGTAATTTTTAAAACAATATAGCTGGTTTATTTATTGATAGAGTGGTAATTAATAGCAATGCCTATTTTCTTCCACATCTGACCCCATCTACCATACCTCAAAGCTCTGTATATTGAGTGTCTTTGTTTTCAAATCTGAATTTTTGTGTTCTAATTTTCAGTTGGCTGCTCGAGCATCCGACAGAGAATTAAGAGAAGCCAGACATGAGTCTTCCATTCTTAGACAAAAGTGAGTTTTTGTATGGTTTCCACAATGTTTCCAACTACTGTGCCATTTAGGACCAGCAGCTCTGTGTACTGAGTTAGTGGGTTGTGTGTTAGACAGCTTAACCCCATCCAAAGTATTGCAACCATAAGCACTGCGCTGAACCAACAATTAAAGAAATGAAGTATTGCACTTAAAACTAGTTGACCATGAGGTATTAAGGGGTAGTTAAACTTTAGTTTTATGGTCTTACAAAGGTAATTATTTTTTTTCTGAATTACTTAACTGAACCTGCTTTGCTGTACCGTTCACCAGATCAAGTCCGCCTGTCGACCATCAAGTATATGAGCGAGCCACATGTTGTGGCTCAAGTAATTGTGGTGGTGGTTTTTACGAGGTTACCTCTCGATTTTCCAACGTAGTAGGGCTGTGTACGGTGTGAACTGGGCAATTCGTCGTCGTATAAGTGAAGTACCCTTGAGTACAATGTTAAACATCAATCAAACAAGCAAGCTTAATCCCATTCAAAGTATTGCAACCTTAAGCACAATGTTGAACCCCAATCAAAGAAACAAATCAAAGTTTTGCATTTTAAACTAGTTGCCCGTAAGGTATGAAGGAGTAGTTTTATGGTCTTGCAAAGGTCACTCTTAGTTTCCCCAACCACTTACTTGCTACTCAAATTTGTTCTCGAGTACAACATTGCACTTCTCATTTATTTTTCACGCAACGTTTCAATGTCTATTCTGACATCATTTAAAAATAAATGAGATGTTGCCATCCATAAAGTGTTTTGCCTTTTTAGTTATTCAACTTCTAAATGCCATTCAAAGATTTTAGGTAGGTTTGTTTTTATCAGTGATGACATGTATAGTAGAAATCACTGGGTGTTGCAGGCTTCCTCCAAGCACTGATAAAGTTTGAGTTATCATATTTACAAGTGAAATACCGTAATGTATGATGTTAAACGAACCACCCAAGTCATTAAATTTTGCATTTTTTGTGATGACATGTATCCTATTTTTCTTGCTACTATGACCTGATGTCCATCAAGCCCCAAACAAGTTCGATGAAGCAGTGCATTATTGCTTTAATTTAAACAAAAGATTTCAGGAATAATCTTACACTTAATATCTTAATATGTTACACTTATAGGTGAATAACATACACTTTGGGGTAAACTTTGGAAGTCCTGTTAAAAGGAGCTATATTTAGTTTTAGTAAGGCTATATATGTTTGTGTTTAAGGTTGATGGACTTAGAGAGGCGTCAAACAGTAGGATTGATAAGACCCTTACCAACACGCGGAATGCCACCCCCAGGTAAGTGTTTGATTTGTTTTCTGTTTACAGGGTATAATTATAGTTAACTTTACTCAAAGTAGTTAGTTGAAGCCTACTCTGAAATGACCTCTGACTGCAAGCAGATTTGTCTTCTTACAGTTGGCCATCTGGCTAATGTAGTATCTTTCATCCCTTTTCATACAATATTTACTTAAAATGTAGGTAATTCCATGTTTACAGTAGCTAGGGACAGAGTTGTCTAACTGTAGTAGCCCTACTATCTTTATTAGGCATTTGAGGAACATTAAATTTTACACCGAGCAAAACGCATAACATTTCATGGCTGATACTCGGGCTATTTTGTATTTGAGTACATATTGATGCACCTTGAAATATGTTTCCAATGAGTATTAAAACTTATTCTTAGCCTAGCCATTGTACCTTGTTTTCACTATTACAGGCAATATTTTATTTCATTTAACTATTTCAGTTTTAACAATGGTGCTGTTTGTTATACCACCAAATGTTATTTTTTTTAGCAATACTTTACAGTAATTTCTCTTTTTATCAACCTTACAAACAGGATTACCCAATGGTCCACCACTTCCTCTACCTCCTCCAGGGGAACGACCTCCATACCCTCCTGATCGACCTCTATCAAGGTCATCTATGCCAGTATTCAGGTAACTTCAGAATTTGTTGATTTTCCCATAAAATTGTGAGCAGTTAGAGGGAGCTTCCTGTTGCCTTGGTGCTCTCAGAGCTGGGGGGCTACACAAAACTGTTCTGTTCGTCTTGTGTATATAGCATCTGTTAATTGTCCTTTTTTATTGTTTTATTGCCAGGGATGTCTAGGGTAATTTTCTGCTGACAAGCCGTGATATGGGTGAAATAAGCTCATCTATGGCATCAAATCACAATCAAACATTAAACCGTTTAAGAAATTCAAAGTGAGGAACCCTAAATACTAAGTGTTAAAGGTAACTTACATAAATTTTTTTTTAAGTCATTCTTGTGCATAGACAATATTTATGATACTTCAATTATTGTGCACACTGTCATGTGAGTGAAATAACCGTAAGTGCGACTCCATCCAAATAAACAAACAATTATTTTGACAAGTTATTTACAAAAAAATCTCAAATTTACCTTGCTAGAAAGTTTCACTGAATGATTTGAAATATGACAAATTACTTTGCCTGCATGTATGACTGATATATTACAATTGTTCTAAGACGCCCATATATGGGAAGCCCTATTCGCGGCTTAAGCAGAGGACCCCCAAGAAGGACTCGTGATGGTAACTATGGTTACAATATATAGCTGGTCCATTAGGAAAGTTGTTTGGGTTGATGGCAGTTATTTTACCTTTGGCATTTATTTATTATTTTTTTACTTAGATGTTTTTTTAGACTGGTTATTAACTGTTACATTGATTGTCCTGTATTTTAGTGCAAATTTATTTATGAGACCCTTCCTATTTCCCGTTAATGATTTTCCATTTGTTATAAATAAATTACAGCAGTCCAATGGGCTGACAACCCTTCAATAACTGCACAAAATCTGAATTAAACAAACTTTATTGGGATTGTATTTTAAATCTTCTTGACCCCGCCGTCTATGTTTATATTTAATAACCAGTCTAGAATTTCCACTCTAGTAAACCCTGGAGGAGGTGATTTATTTCTGCACCATGTTTTCAGGGATGATGACTTAAGGGGCTCCCCAAGACCTCTACGTTACCCACTCCCCCCGATGGATCGGCGTCCATTCCCACCAGGCATGCCCCCGCCACCAGGGATGAGAATGCCACCACCCCCTCGGGACATGAGGTCACCTCCCGGGGATTTACATTCTCCTCCCCCATATGATCGACGACCCCCTCCACGTGATATCCGCTCACCCCACAGGGATTCCCCCCCTCCTTTCGACAGAAGAGGACCTCCACCCCCACACTTAAACCGATCTCCTCACTACAGAGATGGTATGCCCCCTCCACCCCATCTACGGGGTGGACCACCTCCACCTCGACCGCCCCAAACTTCACCATTAGATAGAGATCAAGATAGAGGTAAGTGAGGTTTGGGTGTTCCATGTTAGCAATTTGCACTTTTAATTATTTTGATATTTAAAACTTCAAAAATTGTTTTCTAAATTTTCCCTTTAAGTTTTTGTATTACAATACAACCGTGGTGATGGCTATATCATATATCATACCTGTAGGTTAATAATTTGAAGTTCATTAAATGGGCTTACACCAGGACAGCTACTTTCTATTTGCCTGAGCACAGCTCTCTCTTCTATTCCCCAAAAGATATATTGTAGGTTAATTTATGTTCTCACACCACTGTATTATAAAACACTACAGCCATACATCTTGAAATAAAACGTCCTATAAAAACAAAATAATCCATGTTAAATATTAAATATGCTTCAATGGTAAGGTATTTTCTTCAAAAGTCGAATTAAATATCTCCTTTGCATCAAATCGTTATGTTTAGACCAACTGTTGTAACCAGTACAAGACTAAACAGGTATTTGCAATCCTTGTACATTAATATATAGAGAATGTACTGTATATATTTCTTAATAAGCATGATTCCTTTTGGGCTCTGAGAACTTGACTTAGTTTGACTATAAAGCTTTAAAGATGTGACCTGAATATGTACATCCATATGTATCATTATTTGTAATATATTCATGCTTAACAGTTATTCTTGGGCATGCATTAGGCCAAGGTAAGGGCATGCTGGGAATTTATTGTGGCTCTCTAAAATAACTGGGTCAATGTCCATTTTATAACATCAAACATGCCCTATATAGAATATTTGACCACATTCTGTACTAACATTTGTCATCATATCATAACCGGCCTTCTGATTTGAGGTGAAGTGCTTTACCTAACACGGATCACTTGCCTCAAAGCAGAAGGCCTATTATTATATATATATTATATTTTATTGGTAGTAATATGCATTCATCTGATTATTTGACATATTCAAATGTTAACTATAATACTGCAACTGACTCCTTGAGATATTCTGCTGACAACTTTATATTTACTACTGGCTCTTGGGATAAGGGCAGTATGTCCTATAAGTGGTCATCCAGCCTTAACTCAGCATTGAAGGGTCATTAACTTTAAGGACTCTACCGCTAGTCAGGAGTAAAAAATGCGACTCTTATTTTTTTTTCGTGGCTTTTGCGGGTATATACTAAGGCTGATTATATTATAATTTAACATCATATATATTTAGAAAGGGGAGGATTTCAAGATTTTAAATATAATGTCATATTATGATTCAGTTTATTTTATAATGGCATTATTAAAGAAAAACATCAAATATTTTTTTTCAAAATGGACCCTTGTTTGTAACTCTTATTTTTCTCAGATGGTTTGAGATTTTTTTTCCAAACTTGCATGTATCTGTAGACAAGTATTTGAATTAAAATACTGTCATAGGGTTTTTTTCTAAATTCAAGGTAGCTTTTTAAATATTGATAAAATTTATATGTACAAAATAAAAATCTGCACTTAAAAAAATATTTGCTAAATATCTTCAAAACGAAAATCATTATCAAAAAACTGGATGACCGTTTTTTTAGATAATGGCTTCAAGATTGTCTGTGCCAAATTTCAAAGACTTAGTGCAAATAGTTTATGAGAAATAAACTATCTAAATGATTAAAATCCAGAAAAATGAAAGCTGAGAAAACAGCCTAAACGCATGTAGATGATTCAACTCCGGATAGTTTTAAGATTACTCCAATAAATTTAATTAACAACATGTGTTTTTATAACGAATGAAAAGGCTAAATAGAGTTTTATCTAATTCCATTAATTTTTTTAATAAATAATTTTAAAACAATGTCTTTAAATGGCAGTATTAACTCCTAAATTTGAGTGACGCCAGCATCATAGATTTCGTTCACACCTTTGTTAACAGCAATCAATGGGAGTCCTACTGGGGGTGTGAAAAGTCTGTATAAATGTGTGATCTTCCACCCACAAACATTTCTTCTCCATGTCTACTGTTTAGTTCATGCAATTGATCTGTGTACCTTTTGCTAATTGGTTTGTGGTAATAATCAGCCTGTTATCAGTTGAGGCGAAATAATCTCCTTAATCCCTTCTGCCCTTCGATATACATAATCTTTGAAGCACGCATTTTACAATTTAACTCTAAAAAAACATAAATACTAAATTTTTCGAAAGGAAGATTTCAGAAAGGCAAAAAAAAAAGGCAAAATTTTACCCCTGACTAGCGCTAGTCATTAACATAGCAACATACTTCCCACTCAATTGTTGTGTTGCAATTATGTCTACTAGTACATATTTCAATTTATTATACTCATTATGGACATAGCTTCTTGTTGTCTGGTGCTTTCTGAGCTAAGAGGAACAGGAAACTTTGTATTGTCCTGTGATAGTCCTCATGGTGTTTATGTTTGTTGCCAGTGGTGTTCAAGGTGGTTTCCTTCACCTATTGGGCTGGCACGCCATCTGTGTGGTTTCCTTCACCTATTGGGCTGGCACGTCATCTGTGTGGTTTCCTTCACCTATTGGGCTGGCACGTCATCTGTGACACAACCTTATTACAGCGTTAAACCCCAATCAAACCAACAAATTGTCCTCAGTTTCGCTCTTCATTTAAATATATACATGTATCTAACATAAAAGCTACTTATGTTATCATATGTGATTATCTTTGGGTCTAAGTGAGATAGTTTGTTTGGATCTTTACTGATACACAGACATTATGTAAATTTTAAGATGGTTTTATGATATTATGTTTATTTTAAAGTTAATGCCCAAAAGTATTTTCTTCACCTGTTTTTTGTATATATATATATATATACCTATGTCTTTAGTTAAAATTACTGCTGATGATGGTTTGATCAATAAACCTAAACTTTGAGTCAAAATGAATTCATTTTATGTTCTTCGAAGTTGTTACTATACTAAGCTTTCTTATGACAACCCAACGATCCAATTAGCTTTTTACACAGTTTTGTGAAATTCGTGCACAGTTGGTTTATGTTTTGTTTTTTTTTACATACGCTGCCCATTGCCAGAGAGTCCTGTCCATAAATATGTGGTACAAACCATTAGATGTTGGAGGTGGCCAATCTCACCAGAGAAATGAAAAAATCCCCAACTGTTACCTCAACTTCCCCTATGTATATGCTTACACCCTGAATAAAACAGTAGTCAATCAATACAAATCTGAGTAGTAGGGTATTCCGCATCAGATTAAATGTGAACTTAGATAAATAATTTCTTTTATAAAATTCAGATGTCAAATTTATTTATTTTTAAAAATCTTCTACTCTTTGGTTAAAGCATTATTGCCCTTGTATAAAAATTACGATTGAATTTTAAAAAAGTGTACTTTTGGTATATTCTTTGTATTTTAATACATTTGGAATAGTAGTTGGAAATTGGTGCATGTCATGTGGAGAAAATCATTCTTTGTTGGTTAAGAGATGATCAGATCAGAGGCTCAAATCCCTTTTTAATTTCTGTCTGTAAATGATGCTACAGTGAAATTAACATCAAGAAACTATTCCAAAATATGGAAAATATTGTAGATGTACATTTGTGAGAATTGCTTTAATCCTAGTTTTCGCTTTTATTGCGCCCGTGAGGGAGAGGGTGGGCCATGGCCCTGCAGAATACTCCCTCGGCTTCCTCGGTCGATCGTAAGAGGCGAGAAA
>JAVFBW010159565.1:0-11735 GCA_034783835.1 Mopalia ciliata
AATAAACACAGCCAAAAATTGGTTTCTGGCGGAGAAAAAAAAAAGGGCAGCTTAACAAATTCTTATACAATTAAGTCAAACATTGTTGTTCAGTCCTAATACAGTGAAGCAAGTCTTCTAAAACAAAAAAAAATTCACCGTAGCAGAATTTGCAAGATAAAACTTACTACGGTGTTGCAGACCGCAACACCAAGGTTGTTATAATTAGCCTTCTAGATTTCTGAAAATTACATGTAATCACACTGGGATAGCAATTAATGAAACGGAATTAATCATCTCATGTTTTAGATACACACCAGAGACGGGTTTCCAAATTTAATCTCTTGTTTTTTTGGAAAGCCTATCAGAAGAAGACATATTAATGCCCTTTTGCTTTTCCAAGTCAGGCAATATTTTTAGTAAAATTGTCTGTAGGCAAAATATGAAAAAGGCAAATCTTTATATTTAATGTACAATAATCTTTGTCAATAGAACAACTTGTCATAGAAATTAACCTAACATTTATTGTCATAAGATATTTAGATCAAACAAGGCTAAAAATTGTTCAATTAAACAAGAATTTTACAAAACTGACAATTTATCAAAGAAGAGACAAAATCCAAAATTTATTTTTCTATTCAGCAAAAAGGCCACTGTTACAATTAATTGTGTAAATGTTGGTAGAAGGCATTGAAATTAAGTCATAGGATCGAGACAAGGCATATAGTGGAAATCAATTACATGTAGTAGAGAATGATATTTACCCTATAACTTCTAGCAATGGGGAGAGAAAAATAGGCTTTACTACAGGGGGTCTCAATGCTATTTTGTGGCCTGTCCCAAAAGTAGAGTGTCCCAACTTATAGAAGTTATAGGGTAATAAAGAAAGGATCTAATTGCTAGATTGCTACGTAAGTCTTTTATATGCATTGGCAGACTGACTGTAGTTTCAACAGAGTAGTACTAACTGGTACATGTGATAACTAGGGAAGGGTCTTTACTATTTTGAAGGACTAAACTTTCCTAATTTGTTCAGCATTAATTAATTTATATCATCAACATTATCATCATCAGATGATGACATTATAAATGCTTAAATATTAAGTCAGATTCATAATGAAGTTTTTATTGTCAGAATTGCACTTCTTGTGTATTATAAATAGATTCTAGTTTGTAAAAATGATTTTTCAGGTGGATTCCCATCCGGGAATCAAACCCAAGACCCTCAGAGTTAGGCATGGATATCATCAGCATTCCATGCCAGCAGACTAGACCAGACAGAATAACAAAGTTACAGCAAACATGTATAAGCTGAATCTGAAGTTGTTTAAAAAAATTTAAATTGTTATTCAAAAAATTTTCATTTCTAGAAATATAGTACAATACACTTAATTATTAACAATAACACATATGTAGAAAAGTAGTTATGACTTCGAAGAAGACAACATTCAGCACTTTTTAGGTAAGTATTTGGAAATACCATAAAACTTCTACAGTTTCGGACCCTACAAAATTCGGACAATATCTGGAGATCTGCAGGTGTAGGTGTTTAGCAAACTACAACACGATTAATCTGAAAAGAACCTGTGATAAACATATTCAGTTGGCAATCCTCACCTGCCAATGATCGAAAATGATTGTTTCCATCATAAAGGTCGTTTATAATGGCGATACATTGTTGTTATTGTATTACTTTTGACCATTTCCATTTGATTTTGTTTTACACCTCTGCATAGAACATGCAAATTTCAAGGGAAAATTTAAAAGTTGGCACTTGAGAAAGGCACAATTATAGTTAACATCTAAACTTGTTAATATTAAACTACATTTATGAGAGTCAAGTTAAAAAAAACAGAGCATTATTGCAAGAACAAATTTCAGTCAGAGGTGCTTTTAATTAAACGTACCAGGATGATACCTTCCATGCTTCTATCACCATGGCGATTAATATCAATTCTGTGACATCTTGATCAGCAATCAGCACATATAAAACCAGTAAGCTACATTGAATTTTTTTGCCAACCATAGGCCGAGATCCTAGCCACAAGTCGAGATCCTAGCCACAAGCTGATACAGTGTCTAAACCACAAGCAAAGATCCAAGCTACAATCAAAGATCCCACCCACAAGCTGAGAACCCAGCCACTAGGTGAGATCCTAGCTGCAAGCTGAGATCCTAGCCACAAGCGTAGAGATCCTAGCCGCAAGCTGAGATCCTAGCTGAGATCTTAGCCACAATCCAAGATCTTAGCCACAAACTAAGACTTGAGCCACCAGCTGAGTCCCAGCCACAAGTGCATAGATTCTAGCCACAAGCTGAGATCCTAGCCGAAAGCTAAGATTCAAGCCACAACCTGAGATCCTAGCCACAAGCTGAGAATCTCATCACCAGCTGAGATCCTAGCCACAAGTTGAGATTATCACCACAAGCTGAGATTCAGGCCACAAGCTGAGATCCTAGCCACTAGCTGACATCCTAGCCACAAGCTGAGATCCCAGCCACAAGCTGATCCCAGCCACAAGCTGAGATCCTAGCCACAAGCTGAGATCCTAGCCACAAGCTGATATCCTAGTCACAATCCGATATCCTAGCCACAAGCCGAGATCCTAGCCACAAGCCGAAATCTTAGCCACAAGCCGAGATCCTAGTCACAGGCAGAGATCCCAGCCACAAGCTGAGATCCTAGCCACAAGCTGAGAGATCCTAGCCACAAGCTGAGATACATTAAAAAAAGCCTTTGAAGCATTAGGCCTAAAATAAAATGCTGTGATTCCTCTAACAGCCTGAAAAAAGTTAGGCTAGGCAGGCAGGAGTTTTTTTTTTTATGTTGTTAATTATTTTTTTTCTTCTGTAGACATTGTACAAAACTGTAGATATTAAATAAAACTGATACAGATGCTTTCATGACCAAAAGAAATTACTAACACGAGTTTGCTATAAAAATATGCCATTTTGTAAAGAGTTTTTGAAAAAAAATTATTTTTTTTAAAAATTGTTTTTAATATTTTTTTCTTCTAAAGCCAATAAAAACTTTAGACTGAGCTATTTTGTAGAGTTGGTGAGTTAGAGGAAACAAGACATTTTTTTTAGGCCTTAGGTTACAGGTGTTTTCATTAATATTATACATGTACGTATGTGAATTGAAGTTTAGAAATGAAGCAAATGATATACACAATCTGTTTTGGTTGAAATTGTCTCGTTCACAGTTAAATCTTATGGTTTAAGTCGATTTAACATCAAATACATGTATTCAATTTAAATACTACATATACATATATAACAGACTGATGCTATGCTACATCGTACATCTAGAATGCATGAAGCGTAATAACAAATTACAATCATAGGATTTCATTTCCCTTTTTTTTTTGACAAAAAGTGCAAAACTAACCTACATGTGAGGTGTTAACATTCTCTATACATGTATATACATTTTTTGTACACAAAATCAGTAGTAACCGTTTTAATTTTTAAATTTGAACAATTTAATTTTTTTATGTTTATTTTCCACACAAAAGATTGAGAACTCTTCAGGCACAGTGGTCTAATGTGGCAGTATATGGTGTTGGCAAGAACTTGGATTGACGATTTAGATTGAATAAATGCAAAAGGACAAACTCATACCAATTTTACCACACAGGCTAATACATGTATTTATAAACAAGATGTTTGTTTGAAAATTGTATTTATACATGTTGTCCAGAAGCAAAAAAGGGCAACAAAAAACTTGTATACATTTTAACAGGAATTGAAAAAAAAATCATTTAGTGTTTAATAAGACAAGGTGCATGAAGAATTAATTTTTCAACCTAAACTGATAGACTAGGTGGAATTTGTTTTAAAACAACAAATATTGTGAACAGTTAAATACATGTGCAATTTTAGAAAGGTACGCTCATTGTCTCCGTCAACAGAAAACTACGCTCATTATCGAATTCATGTACAGTTTTAGCAAAGCATGCTTATTGTCAACAGCTTAATATATACATGTGTAAAATCATGAGGACTATCTCTGTGTTTAAATACATGTGTAAGGCTTTTCGTTGTGAGTTCATGCTGTAAGCTTATACAAGTTTGATGCTGTAAAGTGTATATTTTTAGTGCAGATATATATTTTTATTGCAGCCTAAACAAAAAAAAGTGGTCCTGTCTCCATCATGGATATTACTTATATAGATGTATGTAAGCTATTTACTCACTGATTGTTTGTTTGATTGGGGTTTAACGCCATACTCAAGTGTATTTCTCTCATATGACAACAGATTGCCCACTTCACACTGTACCTAGCCTTATTATGGTGGAAAACCGAGAGGAAACCTTGTGACAACATGTGACTCGCTCATATAACTGATGGTCGACAGACAGACTCAATCCAGTGAACGGTAAATCAAAGCAGGTTCAGTTTAGTAAGCGCCCACGCTACCCCTAAACCATGCCCGCGGGCCTATTTACTCACTGAAGCTAGGCATACTTGTACATGCAATGCCATGATATAATCTAGATTATTAAGCCAGTCTGTCTACAGTAGTCGTGTTGATCTATGTAAGTGTCAAATTGAGAAAAATCTGCATGAGTTGTTAAACTGAATATTGCTGTAGTTTCACCAATTTATATCAACACAATTATATTTTTCTATTTCTATTAATTGTGTAAAACATTTTTGTCTTGTAACAAAAAAAAACATAAAAACATAAAATAGCCAAAAAATAAAAACATTATGTGTATTTAAAATAACAATAATAAACTTTGCCAATATTCAGGCAAACAAGTTTGTATAACATTGTCAACACTGTTTTTTACAAATATCAAAGTAATACTAAGGCAATGATGAAAGAAAAAATAACAGAAACAGAACAATGATGCTTTTCAACCAATTTACCTAAAAATCTTTCTTGCAAATCGCCGAAGACCATTCAACACTCTTCTACCTCTTGATCGCCTAATTGGTGATTCTTGCGACTGATTTGATAGTTCATCATGTGATCGACCACTTTGGACTAAAACTGCTTCGTCGTAAGCCGGAGGTGGGTTCGTAAGAAACTCATCACCAGCCTGAATCCAGGAGTCAGGAGCCGGCAAAGAGAATCTGTTGTTATTCGTTGGTGGAGGACTCTGAAATCCAGCATAGTCAAAATGATCCTGATGCACAGAGAATGGCCGAACTGCATCATCATAGGAAGGCGGCATATCTGGTTGAGCTGGTGTTCCAATTGGAAATAAATCAGTATAGGATGGGGGGTGCCGTATGCCATAGTCTTCTGGGTTCAAAATTTCAAAGTCTAAAAAATCTGGCTCGGTTCGGCTTCTCACAGGTCTTGATGGTCCGTTGTTTGGAATAATGTCACAGGAAGAGAAGCTAACAGAATGAAACACACCAGACAAAAATACAGGCTGCTCTTCATCAGTAGAGTCCCCAAGACCTGGATAAGGTGATGGAGGTCGATTGCACATCCTGGTAGGAGCGGAAATAGGCAGAAGAAGTTCATCTTCGTCTTCATCATCGCTACTGTCTTGAAAACCATCTTCATCATCTGCGTCACCGTCTTGGGTTGTGATAACCCCAAGCTGTGTGAGAAGGTCATCCATTGAAACGGTATCGCTTGTGTCGTCGCTAGAGTCTTCGTAATTGTCTCCAGAGTTGAAATCCCCATTATCAGTTTCAGTATCAGCATCTGAGCTATCGGATGAATGATAAGACTCACGCCTTTCATTCATCACAAAATCTGAGGAGTCAGAATCTGAATCAGATATGCTACTGAGTCTAGAATGGTTAACCACAGGTTGAGCATCAAGATTTGATGCTGCAAGATTTTCATAAATTGGCTCATCAACACAGGCTGTATTTGATGTGTGGGGTTTTAAGGGAACTTTGGGACTAGATAATTGCTGTGTGCTTTCTACATTTTGATAGAATTGTTCCGGCGCAGCAGGATTTAAAGTGGCTGAAGGTTGAAAGATATTGTTGACCTTCGAATTGCTTTTGTTGTTTGGATTGTTTTTAAAAGAGGGTTCACTGAGGGATTTTGCTAAAACTAAGTTCCCACCAAGACTAGCACTTCTCTTTGGGGGTTGGGGTAGACAGTAGGAAGGATCAGACAGCCTACGCTCAAAATTGTTTCGGTTCCCGGGTGGAAAGGTTCTATCCCTTTTAACGGCTTCTGACATAGCTACCCTTTGAGCATGCTCAGATATTTGTCTTAGAAACTCTGGGACACGACTAGCTTCAGAATTTGACTCATTGCCTTGGGACTGTCTGAAGCGGACATTCCTGAGAAATAACCCAGAGTCCGAAACAGGGCGAGTGTAGCGCCAGCTTGTTTCTTTGGAGGAGTGGGGCCGAAGCTGAGGAGGATAACTAGGATGGCAACTTAACTTACAAAGTCCAACAAAGTTTGGTGTGCTCTGACTATTCTCCAATGACCTGATGACCCCGGTGAAGTTATCAGATGTTTGAGAAGATGGCAATAGATGCTTTTGCTGCTTCTGAACTGCAGGGAAGGCACTCCTTAAAGAAGACACACCTAGGTTAACTTTACTACCCATTTTAAACCCTTCTATAGGTTTCTCCAAACAGCCTTTTGCTTGGCAGGCTCTATGCCTTGGCATAGCTGTGAAGCTATTACTCTGTCTCAAACCACAAGGCCTGTTAAAATCCGTTTGCGTTTGCCTTGAGGTACACATATGCACTACCGCACCCAATTGGGGGAAATTCTGAGGAGAAAGATTCTCATATAAATTCTCCTGAGTGTAGAATTTTTGTGGGTCTTCAGATCCGTGAAAACTAACAGGTCTTTTATGCTTCAGGTCACGGCGCCGGATGACCTGCTCGGAAGGTTCTCGCAAGCAGAACCTATCTGATGATCCAGAACTGGGCCGAGACCCTGAAGTGCCTGCGTAATTGTCACCTTGTCCAAACAATTCATCACAATCCACAGAATCTTTCAGTGCTGCTCCAGAATAATCCTTTAAGCTTATGAAACGCTCTGATGGATTCGGGTCAGTCAATAATACCAATTTTGGTGAAGATTTGGGCAAATCCTGGTTCCCTGAGGGTTGCACAAATTTTGTTTGTGATGAAATACATGCTCGTGGATTATTAAAACACAAGTCTTTGGGTCTACTTTCGAGACATGAGGCATTATCCAGAACAGAAGAGCGAGTCTCAGATTGACTAGATTTAGACATTGCACAAGGGGTCAACCGCGAATCAATATCTGAGCTGCCATTTTCTGAATAGAGGGACAGAGGTGATCTTAGATTAGCAGAGGTCAAAGGATGGATTTCACAACAAGACATTGAGGTGTTTTGGGGAAAGGCAAGAAGGTTAAGGCCAGTGTCTCTTTGTAGAATAGCTGAAGGCTTTACTCTGGAATAGTCTTCAAGGGGAAGGCAAAGGTCAGTTACATTTGGCACATCAGTCTTCTTTACTCTACAGTTTCTTGTAGATGGTTTTAAACCTTGGATACAAACTTCAACCTTAACAGGCATTCGTTTTTTTGATGATTTACATTTGCCAAGTGACACAAGATCAACTGGAGAACGTTGCATCTCTATCGTTTTATACGTTAACGGGACAACTTTGGCATCTTTGGCACCGGTATCTGATGTTTGCTCTTTTCTTTCTGTTTCAACACAGGCATTGGTAGAAGGTTGACTTTCAATCTGTGTTTTTCGACATATGTTGGCATATATGGCTTCCGTTGGTATGTTATGAGGAAAAGCTTCAGAGATTGCGGCATTCTGTTCAAGTATATCTACTAAACCATTATGACTAGGCCTCTTTGTTGACTCCACAGGAAAAAGAGAGCTTTCACTTGGCAAGTTTCCACTGAGCAATCGGAAATCCATAATATCTTTTCTGCTATTCTCCTCTCCTAGTTCTTTGGCATTAATATTGGGGTCTGAATTGTTCCTTAAAAACACAGCTGAGGGACTTGCATCAGAAAACACAGTGGGGGAGCATGCTGAATCTATACTCACACCCGGACATTTTTCTTTTTCGAGGGAAACCGGGGCATCAAGCTCATTAGGCACATCAGAAACTACCTCCTCAGACAAAGAATCAAAACCATCTTGGAGGCAGCTTATATCAGGTGACATATCAGAATTTGGAGAGGATGTGCCTTGAGAGGAATCCAGAATACTGCTTCCAGACAAGCCATAGTGAGGGCAAAACTGCCAGCTGCTTTTTGACTCTAATGTATTAAGGTACTGTGGTGAGCTGGTTCCATTGTAAATATCAGACTTAGAACTGCAGAGAACAGCATTAGATAAAATACTTTGGGAGTTATTTGGGGTTGTGTTTGAGATGGAAATGTTACAAGAATTATTATTCGGCGACAGTATTGTGTTCTGTAGCCCTTGGGTCGAAGAAGAGCTAGAAACATTTTCGACAGTTTCAGTTTTAGAACTTTCTGGACCAGGAACTGTTTTGAGGCTTTCAGTATTTGTTTCAGCAGTGACCAATGGATTGGTGAGCGTATTGGCAACGTCTACGTCCTTCATAGATTCTACATTCATGTACAAGTTTTCATTTAAGGATATCAATGGTTTCTTTCTTGGTGTTTCCTCCATAATGTCAGATGAATTTGAGAACTCATTCTCAGAAATGTATGTTTCTGAAAAAATATTGCTTCCAGTATTGTTGTTGTTGTTATAATGAGGAACTACGTTGGAAAGCTGGAACTGGTTGGCATAGTGATCAATCTTCTGACTCTGTTGAACTGTTTCCTTGGTGACAGAATCATGTGATGTCTCAATGTCGGAAGCACTGCCACCATTTCCTGTTCAAAATAAAATATTTAAATATTTAAGCGCATTTTATATGTCCTGTGTGCATAGTAGCTACAATAACAAATGTCAATTGTTTGGCACTGTTTGACCCTTTCTTTTTAAAACAACAATAACAATATACAAAATTTATTGTAGTCCCACACAGGGCCCAATATAAATACATTTTTTAAGAAGGTAACTTTTCTCTTACAAATCATGACCACCACCTTGACTCTTTTGATAGGTTATCTTCAAGTCAACTGTAAAGCTCTGCAACAATTATCATTTTTGCCTGTGGGACTGACAGGTCTAAATTGTATTAAAGGGGCTAGTTGCTTGAAGCATTATTAAATTTAATCCGCGTGTAGATTTTTGGTTTGTTTGATTGGTGTTAAACGTCATACTCAAGGGTATTTCACTTATGTGACAATGGATTGTCCGCTTCACACTGTGCTCAGCCTTATTAAGGTGGAAAACCAAGAGGAAACCTTGTAAAAACCACCCCCGCGATTGCCTGAGCCACACCATGTGAATCGCTCATATACCTGAGGGTCGACAGGCCGACTCAATCCTGTGAACAGTAAATCGAGGCAGGTTCAGTTTAGGAAGCGTGCACGCTACAACAAAGCCAAGTTGCAGGCCCCCTACTTGTAGAGGATGTGAAGCAATGCTATAGGTCTACCTCTAATCTGCTAGTAGCGATTTAATCTAGCATTTGCAGCTAATCAAGGTTATTAACTATTGAGCAACACTGAGTGTGCGTGGTGTATGGTAAGGCTGTCATGATTTGACCATTTTTTAAATCAATTTGATTCTCAATTATTTTTTTTTCCAATTCAGTTCAGTATTGCAAATAAGCAGACTAACCATGATTCAGCTATGCATCAGTAGACCTATGTAAGGTATGCAATATGTGTACTAGTTTTAAGGGTGTTCTGTCAAGAGATTGGCAGCAATACCGGAAACTAAAGTTACTAAACTTATATTCTACATTTCCATAAACTTGCTAGTATTAGAGCATAAAATAATAAAAAAGTTATTTTGTTTGTTTTTTCTCAGCAACTGTGTTGTGACGAAATCAACCGTCCGTTTCCAGTAACATGAATAGCAGACAGTAGTGCTTGTATTATATTGTTTGTTTGGGGTTTAATGTCTTACTTAAGGGATTTCACTTATATGACAACAGATTGTCCACTTCACACGACTCCTTGCCTATTTAGGGTGGAAGACCGAGAAAAAAACCTCCCTTGATTGCTAGAGCCATATCATGTGACTCATTCATATACCTTATGGTCGACAGATCGACTCGATTACGTGAGCAGTGAATGGAAATAAAATTAGCAACAGCATCACTAAATTACAGCCACATGTGGTGGTGTTAGAAGACACCAGCTGTGGAGAACTCTTCAGCACAGTTTGCAGTTTTAATGTCTAAACACTTAGCTGAATTTTGAATGTTGAAATGATCAATTTTTTTTTTTTATACAGAGGGCGAAGCAATGCGCAATCCCATACACCATATAGACAGGGCTTTTGCAGTGTTTGGATTTAGTTGTGGGTTTTTTTGACAAAAAGTTTAAGAAGAAAACACAGCATAAATAAAATCTTCATCAGAGTAAATACTGTTTGTTTGTTTCTTTGATTGGGGTTTAAGGCCATACTTAAGGTTATTTCACTTGTATAACAGCTACCAGCCCAAAAGGTGAAGGAAACCCCATCTGACACCACTAGCAACAAACAAAATCATCACAGGACAGATACAGGGCACTCACAACACAGCACAGAGATCAAAAACATTATATACATATCGGCTTCAGGCTCTTCATAAGCTCAAAAATCAGTAGTGCAACATGAACCTCTCTCCTTTAAATGTTATAATGTTTATTCGGACATTTGTTCAACAGCTTCTGAAAGAGCCACACAATCTAACACAGGACTAAATCAGGACACAATCCAATACATCATAAGTACAGATCAGCTTCACATTGCTCCTAAGCCTTCAGATTGTTTGTTTGTTCGATTGGTGTTTAACGTCGTACTCAAGGGTATTTCACTTATATGACGACATACAAAAATACAGAACATTACTAACAAATTTGCTTATCATTACCCTTTAGCTCTGCGAACACCAGGGCAACAGAAAGCAACTTCTTTTCTCGCCTCTTATGATCGACTGAGGAAGCCAAGGGAGTATTCTGCAGGGCCATGGCCCACCCACTCCCTCACGGGGTGAACAGTTAATCGAAGTAGGATAAGTAAGTGCACATGCTATCTCTAAGCCACGACCGCGGGCCCTTGATATATGGAAATCATAATTTAATTCAAATCAAATGACAACTGAGTAAACATAAAGTTTTTTTTTTTATAAATATACTAAAACTAGGTAGAATTTCATGAAACTGAGTGCAAGTGAGGAATAAAAAGCAAGCACCTGAGCTGCAGGTAGTTGCATATTTATTTAAAAACTACCAGTTGCACTGAGTTGTAGCCAGTTTCCTAATGTTGATCCAAGCTCTTAGTTCAATACTGTTTGATATTTCATTTGAATGACAACTTTGTATGGGTAATGTTTGTTAAAAACCTAAGAAGAAATCTTTAACAAAGAAAAGCCACAAGCCCTCTGTCATTCGTAGTTTTACGAGTTACACATGTACCTCTCAAAGATAATAATGCCTGTCATTGGGGGTAAACTTTACACTCAATGGTATTTCACTGATGACATATTACAGACTATTGTGCATTACTTAAACACAGTGGAAAACTGGAGTTGGACAGACTGACACGAACATTTAAACCGCAGACTGAAGTTGCTCCAGACAGTCAACACACCAGCCACTAAACCAAGACTGCACATCACAAAACGTATAAAGTATAATGGACCATTGGAATAGCTCCTTGTTATACTTGATTGTTTGTTTGTTTGATTGGTGTTTAACGTCGTACTCAAGGGTATTTCACTTATATGATGACGGACAAAAATACAG
>JAVFBW010159576.1:0-11735 GCA_034783835.1 Mopalia ciliata
GCAAACCACGTGGACACTTGAGTCAAAGTCATTTTAGTTATAATGGCCAGCATTATTTTCTCCCCTTTTGTTGGGTAGGGATTTTTTCGGTGTTCGTATAACCAAGCTTTTAATGTATTTGTTGCCTCTTTTGTGGCATTTTTTCTTCGTGCTGCATTTAAATCCATCGGTCCAAACCTATTAAATCAAATCAACACAGTAATGAAATATTATTTTTTGTGAACCAATACACCATTTTTACAAATGAAAATTTAATTATTGTTACAAAATATAACGATCGAAGTATTAAAATAAAGCGCTGACGCGTGGGTATATAGTTTTGGGGTATGAATCATCTTCGAGTTGTTGAGGGCGAGGTCTCGGTTATAATTAGGCTTCTTAATTTGGGGTTTAATGAAGATGATAAAACTACAGTGTGTTGATAATGATATCAACGGAGAATGAGACATTTTAAACAACGTTTATACACACAGGTACGGGAAAAGATTTATTTTTATAGGATTTTATCCCCAGCTCCATGCAATTGATGGAAGATGCAAATCTTTCAGTTTATCGAAAATCGGCAGCTGTTTTCCAACGAATATATTTGTTTAATTTACACTTGGTTACATTTCTGTTATATGAGCAGTAGATTAATTGTTGGAGTTTTGTCCACCTGTTGTATATGTAAGTATTAATCAGTTTGCGAGGTGTGAAAAATATATGGACAATTTAAAAAAAACCCCATAAATTCGTCAACACAATTAAAGTTTGATAAATGTGTCAAAACCCGAGTCCTTACCCTGCCCCATAGGAGTATGCCGCCATGGATGTATCATAGGGGAAATACATGCCGCCCGTATGAGCTAGGTGTCGCCAGCCTTCTACGGCCTCTTTAGCGCTGTCGTACTGCGTGGAAGTCTGGGGACCACAAATAAACACATCATCATTAGAGCATTAGTAAACGCAATCATTTCACGGCTTTTCGTCTCAAATTATAAAACTGTTGACTATACCAGCGCCCGTGACAACCAGTTGTGCTGCCCACTGATCCCTTTCTTTCCAAAACCAACAGTTCGTTTAACTTTTTAAGTCAACATGAATATATTTTATATGACCGATTGAAGGATAAATAATTGAAGTAACAGAATTTCTTCCGTAAATAAATTACATGAGTCAATTAAAATACATGATAATTAATTAAAATTATATAATTAAATAATTAATATAAAATATAATTTAAACAATATGGTCTAAGTTTGTTTCAACTTGTGCATGTAATATTGGTTTGAATTCAATCCTGCTAGATTAAAAGGTAAATAAAACACACAGGTATTTAACAAACAAATTGATATCGATAATTTTATTATCATTAACAGACATGTTAATAATTTTTGTTGTGAATAGTTTTTTTAACATAATTTAAATAAGGACACTTTTGCGTAATTTGAGTCAGATATATTTTAAATTGTAGTCTACCTAATATAAAGCGTGAATAAAATGTTGATAAAATATATAATGGGAAAAGTTCGGGCATATAAATTTTGAATTAAATATTTATTTGATATAAGTATGAAATAAATATCTTCAATCGTTATCCGTGTATCGTTTATGCTCGAGACTTCTTGGGATATGATTAAACAGATGTGGAGTTTTCTTAATCTTTACTCGGCTGTGATAAGATTTGGGGAGTGGAGAGAACGGGGTGTAAGTTTACATACTTCTGCTATTAACTGAATGTCTAACCGTTTTCTCGACATGACTGTCTCGGATTGCGTCCTGATAAATAAACTGTGCTCTACCATGTGTTCAAACATGGCACTAGATTTATGACTGTACACATCTAGGTTGTATACAAATGTATTTCTCTTTGCATAAAAAATATTGATCAATGAAGACATATGTTATTATGTTTCTTAGATTTTACATTTCTTATGTATTAAGTTATTTTTTGCGAATTTATTTGTAGTTTTATCCGTCGTGTATTTAATTCCTCCTCAAGCTTATATTAGTATTTTTCGTGACTTATGTCATTGTGTACTGTGTGTTTATATATTTTATGTACGTGTGTTTGTTTGTTTATCAAACAAAGTTTTTTAAGGTAATTAATTTTTATTTTTTTTATTTTCAAAATACAAGTGATCTTTACGTATGATGAGTTGAAGCCGTCTTACAAATATTTGTACTCAGCTGCCATTAAATTAAACATAGTATACATGCACTTGTAGTTATGAATTTAATTTTTAAAAGTAATATGTCCATAGCAATTAATATTTACAAACATTGAACAAGTTTGACAACTGTTTATATAATATCTCTGGGAAATTAAGTGTATCAGGTAAGGCTGTGGTTGTAACTGGCACCGCAAACAACACATTTTATTGTGATACAATTATACAGCACGACCCTAAAACTATTTTATATTATTCTCCCTCAGACACCTTTTGATCGATTTCGTTAGTTTACCAAAAACGTTACTCATGTATATAGTTATGAACAATACGTCAGTCGAGTGAGTGTTTCAACAAACAGTTTTAACAGTATTAAGATATTTGCAAAGAGTTGTGTTTATAATTATATCATTATAACTGTTTACACTACGTATTAAAGTGGAAATGAATTCTGCTTTTAATTCTTATTTAACTTGTATTTCAGGCAATAAACTTACAACATATAATTGGAATTAATTGCACATTAATTACATATAGAGAAAAATACGCTAAAGTACTTACCAGAGGTGAATAAAATGCGGATCCATCAGCTCCGAGAGGTACGTAAGATTGGGCGGCGGCGGCTGCAGCATAGGCTGCTGATGTACCGTAAACAGCATCTCCCAGAGTGGGGACACGGGGGTAAGCTAACAAGCCCGACCCATACTGACAAGAGCAGATTGTCTGTCCCGTATGTGGGTCTGTCACCACCGGCCGACCGTTGTCACAACATCGTGGAACCATGTCGCTTCTGGGAAGAGTCAGGCCTTCTAGTGTAGCACCGTCACGGCCAACTGTGACCATTGATAAGGAATCAAAGTTCACTCGAATTAATACTCAAGAATTGCCGATCTAATCGCGATCCACAATTGCTTTCCTTTTCTAGTATTTTAAAGTTATATCAAATCATACTCTTCCGCCATAAGCATCGAGTTCTTTGGTGATCTGTAACTGGATACACAGAAACCAGTACCAAAATATTGCAATGATGAATACAGGTTAAAAGAAATCCAAGGTTTCCAAAATCTGTTGATCCTTTTTGTCCAGAGAAAGTTGACTATTAAGCCTGTTTGTAGAAGACTTAGCCAAGACTGTTAACACTCCAACTATTTACTCTCGTAATGCCGTACAGTTGATAGGTATCGGAGTCCAGGGAAGCCAAGCTATCGTCTGCTCTTAAATATGTCGTCTGCTACTTCCAGTTTCCCACGAGGTGAAGATGAGTTATTAGTGTATACTAAACGGACTTGATGATGTTGACACGCTAATGAGGGCACACTGTCGACTGTCTTACGGTCCAGTTTAACATTCTATATTCTAGTAAGTAAAGAAGCGGGCCCGACCGTTGTCTTTACCGCCCGATACAATCAATGTGAGGACAGTATGGTCAGAGAGTTGTTTTAAGCTCAGCCCAGTCTCACACCAGTGATTTGCCCACCACAGCTCATTCTCGGACTGTGTTAAATTAAATCAGGGGGAAGGCTTGTTCTCCTCCCGGCAGAGAGCTGTGACCGAGGAATTATCGCCCTAACGAGTTTCTTACGAGCGAAACGGTTGGTCGAGCTCAGACGTCACTCAAAACACAGCTAATTGAATTGAGCGACCACGCCCACATATCAGCTTGAGTGACAGTTAACGGATAACGCCCAGTAGAACATCGCCACCAATATGTAAACTGCGAATTTTCGAATCACATAGCGCTAAATTTCACACTGTTCCTAATTTTTTATTTTAAATAAAAAATGAACCACTGACAAGATGATCCGAGACATTCGCCAATCGATGTCGGAATTTTCCCACTATAAAACTAAGTTAGAGGAATGGAGCATTTGTTTTATTATAAAAGCATTGATCGCTATAAAATAAAACAAAAATACATAACAAAATTTGACACAGAACGGGACAAATTTGAAATATGTATTGATGCATCTGTACCAAAGTACATGATATTTGTGTGACCAGCAGTTTATTTGTTATAGAGGTATGTTTGAATTCGATCGCGAAGCAAACGAGTTAGTCACAGGTATGCTGGTAAGAAATGGTGGGTAATTCACTATTCTATATGTTTACTTATTTATAAAAGAAACAAAGACTGCTTGTAAATTTATTCCCGTTGGCCATTATTTTAAATGCGTTTCTCCTGTATTTAGACTGTTTATAAATGGCCATTTAAAGTGTTATTTTGAAGCCCGTGCCTGCATGTACAAATGAGAACAACCGGCATATTGACAGCCCGTGGGCTTCCTAAACAAGCAATATTGCTGTTTGTGTTTTTACACATTTATTCAAAATGTGGATCTATAAACTGATTTCGAACAACAGCCCGAACATTTATATTCATTCTTCGTAAACAGTGAATTTTATCAATACATAAATATTAATAAAAAAGCTAAATTTTCTCTCTTCATTTATTCCAAATATTAATAATAAATGACATAATGATAAATTTTTAGAAATATAAATAAACAACAATAAATGTTCTGAGTGTATCAGTGGTAGGTACGAGAGGAGCTGTCTCGGCCAATACCGTAAGATTTCCCTACGTTTATATATTAGTGATTTACAGGAATTATTGAATGTGTATGTGAAGATTAAGTGTAGCTCTTTATTAAACTAAAATAATGTTATATAACATAACTACACGCGGACTGCATTCTTAGTAAAGTAAAATAAATGTCTAGTTTTAAAATACTGACAGAAAAAAATGTCGTTAGCTTAAAATATCAATGGTATTAAGAAAATAATAGTTTCATTTTTAATTTCTAAATCAAATTATGCACTTTGTATATTTTGTGATGCAGAATCCGGTAGCGATCTGGTACGTTGTATCTGCATTGACCGAGTTTGTATCAACTACTGTCACTCAATGCACGGTGTGCGTAACAGATACATGCCTTATGTATGTTTGAACAGTCTAGATCAGCCCATCTCTACATACAAATGGAGTTTTTAGTTAATGACTACATTATGGTGACAATTAATCTATTGTGAAACAAATCAAATCGTGACGAGCTACCTCCTAATATCCTCACAGATAAACAAATAGGGAACGAGTGGACATATACTTCTAACAACTTCATCATCATTTCCATTGTCAACCCACTTCAGTTCAGGGCACAAAAAATGGTTGATACTCTGCCTAGAATTATTACACTACATAACCTATGAATAATTTTACTCGTTCGACCCCTGGAGTTAACCGAGTACATTTTCCTAGGCTATGCATGTATATATATACGATGTAACGAAATGGGATCGCGTGAGAATTAGAAATTAGAAAACGAATTGACCGTAATAAATGAAAGAGTATACAACAACAACAAAAAATCGATGTGCGGAACTATGTGGAGATTCGCTGATTAGTGTTTCAATATTCCACCTGTATATTAACTGTAGGATATGAATTTTGGTTTTACCTAAATATTTTTACTTATATTTAAAAATGCAGGCGAAACGTCTTAATCGGTGGATACCGACAAAAGCTGCCATTTTTATTGATTCCTATCAACTTGCAGTTATTCTAACATTGTGTATTTTCGTTTCATTACACATTCGCTTGAGTTATGCACATGTGTTCTTAGACGTAAACTATAGAAAACCTTAAATCCTGTCTTTTACCTGTATAAGTGTAGTTAAGTTATTATAAAAACACGCAAAACTATCAATTCTGCCAGAGAATTATTCACTCTGCCCCAATTGTTAAAAAGCAATAGATTTGTTATTATCGTTTTTGTTTAAACTACAAAAAAATTCTGACGGACTGTAATAATTTGAAGAACAAAGTTTACAAAATAAATAATGGAGGCCACAAAGAATAGAGTTTTTTTTTAAATAATACAATTAATCTACTGAATTTTATTGAAATATACTCATAGAATGTAAAGCATGAACGATTTAGATTTAAACTTTAAATTTATTCCAACACAAGTCGGTCAATGTTTGAATGCAGTAATAAAACGGAAAGCACTAGTTTGTGACTCAATGATGACAATGGAAGATATTTCAATAAAATATATATAATAGCTAAATCATAACAAAAAAACTTTTTTGAAAAGAACGTTATGGAAATAACTTATTTTAAATCATGGTCTGGTTTCCTTTGTTATCATCCAGCCGTTTATCATAGTAATTATTTTTCACTTTTAAAGATGTTATCTTTGTTGTATGTATTGATTTCATAGAGAGTATCAGTGTTATGTATAAAGTGGTTGGTATCGGTAACAATAGACAGAGAAGCCAGCTTGTCGATTGTCTCAGTGGGAAACCAGTCCCGGTTACAAAACATCTATTACTTAACACAATAAACGCATCGAATATGGTGAGTATTTTATACCAGCTTTACTACCATTAGTATCTGGTTGGTTCTATATCAGGGGCTATGAGAACTGCTTTGGGTAGGGGGTGAGGTAATTTGGTTGAGACGGGTATGTGTTCACTGGTCAGCCCTGGGAGGGACTGGGTGGAGTGGGAGATTAACGCTTCCATTAAGCGCCTCTAATGTTCTACTCCACTCGTCGCCATTACATCGCTTTGTTTGATCTCTCTTTTGCTTCCATGTAGGTAGTTTATATCTATGTACCTGGTCTGAGCCCATCTCTCTTGTGGAGGTACAGGAGTTAATGGTTCCCAGCATGAGGTCGAGGTTTGTCCAGGGACAGGTAACAACCCCCGGGAGGCTCATGAAAGACTCCCATTATCCTCAGATACACTGTTGGTTTTGATCTTTTGAACGAAAGCCTATCAAGCCAACGACTTAATAGCCGTGTTAAGACGATGACAGTTAGGGGACAATTGAAAAGATCAACTCGTCTTTTTACCTATGTTTACATCGTTAAGGTATCTGCGGGGGATAGCCTTGTAGGTCAATAGGGTACTTTACCCCCTGGAAACCCGTTAGCCCGGCTTCTCGTCGACACAGCTACAATAACCATACCGTTTTCAGTATTAAAGCGTGATGTATATTTTTAGAATGTAATTTGGAAATCTACATCGGAAGTTGAACATCTGCAAGGTGTAAGAACCGTTGTGATAGGTGTCAGTTATAGAAGTATGACACCGGAGAGATAATAGATGGGTTATTAATATCCATTTATGTCATATTAAACCTAGGAAATATATAGCCCCCTTACAAAGACTGATTTATAAAGTTAATTGTCAACAAAGAGAAGGAAACGAATGTGCTGTTATGACATTTGTATTGTAATTAACAATATTGACAATGGGATGTACATATTGTCAGGTTAATGGTCATCTATAAACTATATTAACTAATTTTATACGGTTTGTTTGAGTTATGCTTTATGTTGCATATACGGTTATTTCATTCATATTTATATCTAGCTACATTTATAACAATACTTTATACACCATATTGATGGTCATCACCTTGTCCCGAGATGTCCACATGTAAGTTACCCTGCGCAACTGGAGATTTAGATTTATTGAGAAACTTGTCTCTGAGAGTTTATCTAGAACATACGATGATTCATCGATTTTAATGATTTACATGCCTGTGCCAGTGTGATTGCTTTTTAGAAAAATAACAAGAGTGTTAGGTCTGTAATTGAAAGGTCCCGGGTTCGAATCCCGGTAGAGATAAGCAACTGTTCATTTTTTCAATATATATATATATAAGAAGAGAAACCCAGTCACTCTATCTCATTCGTTTAATTAGCAACCTTTATTAAATGCATGCTTGTAGATGTTGATCAGACTAGTAAGACAAGTAGGATCATTTTGTGCAGTTTTTGTTTAAAATCAAACCGATCTTTAATGTCATTAAGGATACTATGACCGTATTCTGTAATACCATGAGTATTAAACAACTGTAAGATACAGAAAATATCATTAAGGATACTATGACCGTATTCTGTAATACCATGAGTATTAAACAACTGTAAGATACAGAAAATATCATTCAGGATACTATGACCGTATTCTGTAATACCATGAGTATTAAACAACTGTAAGATACAGACAATAATAATAAAGTGTCCAAAGAACATAAGAGAATAATTGTACACTTAAGGACCTGTACAACAAATTTGTAAAAAAAAACAAAAGTGCGTTTTTTACGTGCACGTATGAGCGGGCGAAGGTGGTCATTTTGTGTTCAATCTCTCTCAGTTTTTTGCCTTTTTGTATGATGTTTAAATCATCTATATGTGGTGGTTGACAAAGGTAAATAATTTGTAAAAAAATATATTATTTGATCTCCAAGCAATTCATAACTTTACTTAGATCGGTGCCTCATTCCGTCACATTTACTTAAAATCATCATACTTTCGTCTGAAATATTATAGCACCAACGGTGGTATCAATGAATGTTCTCATGGTATTTATTTTATTGTATTCTTTCGTCAAATGTTCTTAACGCCAATATAGTTTCCTCTATGACATTCAAATAGTATAGCACTAACAGTGGCATACATCAGTGAATGCAGTCATGGTATGGACGATAATTTGGGAGTAATATTGCTTCCAAAGTGAACAGAATAGACAACATAAACATTTCAACCCTTAATATATGTATATTCCAGCCAACAGGTGTTTGGGAAATTAAGCTGTCTTAATTTTGTGGTCTAATAAAACCAATAGTATACAGATTTTGATGGCTTGTTGATTTTTTCCCTCTATTTGTGTTACTGTTATAAACAATATATAACTGGACATAGCGTGAAGATTTATGACTCAAATCGAAATGTCTGTCTTGTTCATGTATCCCCTTCAGTGTAATTACACAATCCCCAACGAATTTTGGATTAAGCCGAAATATGTTTTAGAAGTGGTATAGGCGCCACATTACAAGTCATTTGTGTTCAAAATGTGATTTAAACACGGCATGTACAGAACCAAGCGTATTGTGACTCTTATCTCGGTGTAATGTTAGATAACCGGACAATTCCATTACGTGTTGATTGTCTCTGGATTATCACATATCATTAAATCTGTAAAGACAAGACAAGGGCATGTCTGTCTAGAATTGTCCCTTTCATCACGCGTCGTTCGGATGATACGTTGCAGCAATGAAATGGATTACAAGTGTCCATTTCAAGATGTCCAGTAGCCGTTCCCCGCGACTATACAGATATACAGACGTGATAACGGGATTGTATTGTCTATGTTAAATTGTGGCGAAATTCTACGCGGACTGGTGACGCCATAGCTAAGGAACAGGGCGGTGGTCATCGCCCTCGGGCCGCACAGACGTCAGGACAAGTCGACACACCATCGACACTCTAATCAGAAACATGTCACCCTATAGAATAGCCAGAAACATGTGGTTCTTTAGAGACAGGGAAGAGTTTAGAATCCTCGTGGTGTCTGCGGACCAGAGATAAGAGAACCGACTCCCATTAACTCTCAATCAGAACAGCAGGTCAAGTTAAAAACTGAACCCCTGACTTCATTGTGAAATATATCAGATTGGTTACGAACCTACGGCCTGCGGCAACAAACGCCAATCTAGTGAAGGTGACACGAGATGCATATTGTTAAACGTTTTAAAAAGACTAAGGAATCGTGATGTTATCTATATAATGTGATTTTCAAGACCATATACTGTATTAACTTGTGGAGAGATATAGTTGGTTAGGATACGGAGAAAATGACACTTTCATCAGATAAGCTTTAATGTAATATATAACCAAAGTTTACATTTTAATCACCACATCTGTCCATCAAACCACAAATAACAATTTCCAAACAGTGCTGATATTTATAAACGACAACAGACTGTAAGTGGCTATATTCACAAATCAGAACATGGACACAGAGCTTTAGACCTACTGGTGTTTATTGAAGCTCGACTAGGGGCATGAGTTTTAATGCAACAGATTGAATTAAAGTATTTATTTGTTGTCGGAACGACTATTAATGCATTAAACATGACACCAGCTTAGATGCCGCATAAATGTACAAACAAATCATAAAACATAAAGGCGGTGCGATGTGGTTTGAATGTTAATAAGTTTTGCGTTTCTGCTTTTGTCTTCTTCACAATTGGCTTCAAATTCGAGCAGTTGTTGTTGATTTCACTACCTGACTTGCCCGTGTATAGAGAAAACCAAAGGGATAATACTGAATAAATGAACTGGGTTGACTGATGGTGATATTGGCTTGGTTCCGAAATAGACTGTTCATTTTAATCGTTATTGTACTATCGGATTTAGCGTTTAACCTTTGTGTATCAAAAACGATGCCTTTAAATTAACCCTATTTCATTCCACGTGGGAGCGTTTTTGAAAGCTATATGTTTTTTTTGTTTTTATTCTGTATTGAAACTTCGCGAAGGCTACATCGCTCAATATTTAACTGTTTAGATATATATGAAACAATACCCCCCCCCCCCCCCCCAGCCTCTCTTGTACTTCCATCCGAGGTACCTTATATAGTTTTAACTGGCATTATAACTGTGTATTTAGCTACTGAAGGTGTTTAGTTGTTTATAGTTTGATTGTATGTATCTTCTGCAGCTTGATATAGTTGATGCGAGTTGTTGCTCCAATTACCCGCAACCCCCGGTGTCCTGTGGCGTCCTGTGTAGCCGGAACGGGAAACTTGCATCTGTATGTGTATTATACACGACGATGAGCTTTCCTTTCCTAGAAATAATAACTTACATACAACGTTGACAAAACAGGTGCTCAAGTAGTGATAGTACAAGCAAGGTGTCAAGAAAGCCGATGCAAACAGGGGGATGGACGTAGGATGGGGAAGACGTCACTTATTTGGTGGAAATAACATCTGTGTTTATTTTCTAAAACTCACAAACTAGTTTATACTTTTGAGAAATTGTAAAATGTCTTTCCCAATAATTTTTCCTGAATATTCACAAAAAGATGCCAAAGTTTGCAATAAACAAATGACTCGCAAACTGTCATTCAAAAATATACTTCTTTTATTATTAATTTGCTTTATTAATATAACAAATCGTTTATTGGGATACGTGTGGTCAGTTTAAAAGATGTGTAAACAAACAAGCAGTTTTATGTAACATGGCGGCTTTTTGAAACAATATCAAGATACGTGTAATAATTTATAAGACATTTGGCCGGTTTTTGTTATTTTGAATTTAAAAGTAGAATTAAACCATTTTTGTAATTTTTTGACTTGTCCATACAAAATATATTTTAAATAATTTAGAGGTATGCAACCGTTACATTACGCAACGCCAGCATAGCGTTCATAGGTTAGAAGGAAATCCATGTCAAGAAGTAGAGTCCTTTGAATCTTTGCCCTTGTAACAATTAACCGGCCTTTTGTTAGCTAACATCGGTGTATTAGGTGAATACGATGTCGTTTATACTATAGGAATTCGTTATCCATATATGCAAATTTCACATAATTTCTGCATTCCAATTATAGATGGCGGACCAAAAAAAGCTCAAATGGGACATTGACTTCTTTTGCTGAATTTAACCCCCCCAAAAAAGGATTATATTTCATGTTTAAAGTATTTAGGCCACAAGCATAACACAGCGTGTCACTGTTTGTGGATTATTGGTAAACAACACGCGGTAATCATTACACCACGTACAAATAAGA
>JAVFBW010159587.1:0-11734 GCA_034783835.1 Mopalia ciliata
AAATCAGGCAGAAAAAAATATCATAGTTTCTAATATTTTTTGATCAATAAACATTTAAGATTGGGTGTTTTTGTAAAATTAATGTACAAACCAGTACAAAAGAGGTAAACACACTACCTCATTTTAATACACAGACAGAATGAACAAAAAAGCATTCAATTTTGAATTTCTGAAAAACTTATATCAAGTAAAAACCTTATTTGTAATTCTTAAAATGGAGCTTAACTGAAACAATCGACAATTGAGTTAATCCTCATTATATTTACTATACAAGACACAAATATCTTATGAGTTATAGAAAAAATTATAACAATTCTCTTTTTTCTCATTCTTATCTGTCATAAATTTTCTTACATTTCGATGAGAGGTGGGCGAGGTGAGGAACCCTGGTCTACCAAAGGGACTGTGCAAAACAACAGACCGTGCTGAAAACGTAAAGATTGTCAAATAATTTAGGGATGTAAAAAACAGACCATACAGAAAACATAAGGACGTCAAGTAAGTGATCCATGAAAACAAAAGACCGCATCGAAAACTTGAGAGTTGTTAAAGAATTGTGCATGAAAACACCAGACAATACTGAAAACATGAGGATTGTCATTTGAAATAATCTTGAAAACAACAGACCATACTGAAAACATGAGGATGTCATATGAAATGATCATGAAAACAACAGAACAGACTGAAAACATGACGACTGTTAACTGAAAGAACAACAGACCATACTGAAAACATGAGGATTGTCATATGAAATGATCATAAAAACAACAGGCCATACTGAAAATATGTGGATTTTAATATGAAATATTCATGATATAATTATACATGCTTAAACACTAACTATAACCAGTGGTTTTTTCTGAATACAAATCTATTCATTATAGCCACTGACAGTGATATCAAGTTGGTGGTTTTTTTTAATGGAATGGCTGGAACAGTGTCATTACAAGTATTTCAGTATATGACAATTTTGAATTGCTCAGGGTTGGTTGAAAACCAAGTCCAAGTTCAAAATCTTTATTTAAAGTAGAGTACAATAATCAATAAACATAAGAAGTCAAGAAGAAAACCTCATAAAAGCACCCTGGGATCTATGTCACCAAAGATAGATAAGCGGCCATTAACTTGTTTTTACGAGCGATTATGCAGAAAGTAATAGTTTACAAATATATGTTTAGCCCTTTGGTATTGAACCTTAAACCATTCCGGCTTATTCCTTGCGATTGTTCATGTAATAAACAGTAGCCAATGATGCGTTTGCAAGGGGAAAAAAAAAACGCAAGCAGACAATGCCGTCTGTCAGTAAAATCAGCTGTCAATAATTTTGTTTGGTGTTGGCCCTGTACTTGGTCATGCAGACAAAACCATCTGTGCTGCTGAATACTGGATTTAGACATGATAGCAGAAAACCACGGAGCTGATCTATGTAGTTTAAAGTGTTTGTTAACTCATACTATGGTAAGCCAGCGGTCTTGTTAACAATGTAATTACCTGTTCAATAACCAGTATAGGCCAGAGAGTACCTGTGCCTGTGCTAATCTCAAAGACTGGCTTGTGATCCAATCTTAAACAGCTGTCTCTGCTAGCTAAAAACTACAAACATAAAAACGAATAAATAACAATATCATATTTTTGTCAATATCTTTAAGGGGGATGTACAGGTTTGTTTGTTTGATTGGTGATTAACATCGTACTCAAGGGTATTTCACTTATATGACAACAGATTGTCCACTTCACACTGTAGGCCTACACAGCCTTATTAAGGCGTAAAACTGAAGTTTAGGAAGCACACTCTCTACCACTAAGCCATGGCTGCGGGCCTGGATGTACAGGTAAATTACTTCAGATTAAATGGATCTAGATGACCCAAACATCCCAAACACAGTCCACCCCCAGGAGCTTTACGAGAACATCTGAAGATTTATTGCTTATTACATATATGTAACTATCTCTACATGCCTGTGCCAGTGTTATCTATCTATCAGTGTAATAAACATGGCTATGATCTATGTCAACATGATGTACAACAATGTCAACATGACCTACAACTACATCACATGATCTACAACTATGTCACATGACCTACAATTATGTCAGCATAAAGCTGATTTGTCAAAAACGGACGTGGAAATACTTTCATACTTTTATTTTTGTTTAAGTAGAATTATCAAAACGTTCTTATACATAACATAATAAGTAAGACTTTATGGATTTTCAACTTCTGGGTTTATTCATGTTCTTGCGTATGAATAAACCCAGAAGTTGAAAATCCATAAAGTCTTACCTATTATGTTATCATCCCAACTTCTAAATGCCACTCAAACAAGTTAGAAATATACACATAATCAATGGTAAGAAAATACTCATAAAAAATAACATTCTTACAGATACATTTCTTGTAGGGTAGGCAGGTTTCATTTGCCCCTTTGAATATGATCTATTATAAATTTAAAATGAATTCAGAAGTGGTCAATTTTGTGTCCTATCCAATACAACATGTTACTCATTGAATTATTAGGTTTCTAAGCAAGCTTAGGAAGTGTTGTTGAATAATGACCTCTTTATTTCTATTTTCAGACAAATGGCCACTGACCTCGTCAGGTTTCCCTAGTACTGCAGGAACCACAGCGAGTATAGCTATCATCAAGAACTGTAAACTCTACGTGGGTCATGTTGGAGACTCTGGTATTGTACTGGGACAACAAAACAGTCCTACAGAGACGTTTGAAGCAATAAGGCTTACTAAGGTTAGTCCATAAATCTTCTGGAATAGATGGATCTATTTCTTACAAACCCAAGCATGAACAATTTAATATTTCTTTCCAAGATTGAATATTTTTCATTGAAACTGAGTATGTTCACCTTGACATTTGTGTATATTGAATAATTTTGGGGTTATAATTAATACTTTGCTCAATCACCTGACAACAAAGTTTCCAGGTTAAAAGTTCTTACTTTATAATCCTATTTTGTCTTTCTGCCCTACAACAATGGTTTAAAGCTAATACTAGATGCTGAAGTACCTGTTCACAGTTTTGTTGTGGTACCATAATTGACCAACCCCATCATTCAACTTGTACAAATTCTTGGGCGAAACAAATGATTTATAATCTTTGTTACCTATTCATTTAATTATAAGGATCACAAACCAGAGAGCCCAGAGGAGAGAAAAAGGATTGAAAAGAGCGGAGGCTGTGTCATGAGAAAAGCCGGCGTTAATCGAGTGGTCTGGAATCGACCTAGAAACTCCCATCAAGGTCCAGTTCGGCGTAGCACACACATTGATCAAATACCATTTCTGGCTGTGGCAAGATCACTAGGTAAGAAGTTGAAACCAGGTCTCCAGAAAAGTTGGGTGCCTTTTGAGTGTATTTACACCATGTAAAATAAGACGTCCCACAAGAAGAAAATCTCAGTGTACCAAAAGCATGTCCTGAAATTAGAAAAACTCTCCATTAATTCCCCGTAAGCTTTATCAGAAAATATCTGGGACCGGTTCCACAAAGCATTTTCTTACAGTACATCAAAACACTTAATTTGATATTTTTGCCACTTGCCTTAACTTAGTTTTAAGTTAATTCCTGTAAGCGTGACTTAATTATGTTATAATACTTATGCTGAAATATTAAATGTTACAATTCAAAAATGAGAAATGTGACAGCTTTTAAACATTTTTACTTGAGTATAAAACTGCTTTGTGGAAACAGGTCCTGTTCAAAACATATGATTTAAAATTCAAAATTTTTACCTGTGATGGCAGTGTTTTAGTGATGTGGTTTCCACCTCGTATTCACCCTTTAGCTAAGAACAGGATGCATTGTGAACTATGTTCCAACATAACAAAGCTGCCTATAAAGTAGGGGAGTATCCCTCAAGAAACCAGACATCAAGTTCACTTGCCCTTAGTTGTTGACGTCAGTGTTCTAAAATTTTGATTTTTCAATACTTTTGGTTTCCGAAATTATGAATTCAAAAATTGTATGCTTCCTTCAGCAGTTTTATTTTTAGTTCAAGTTTGATGAAGATTTGTATTCATTTTACTTTAAGTTTTTAACACTTTTGCCAATGAATCCCTTTGCTACATGTGCAAATGATTTAGAACAATAACGATTTTTTTTGTCAGATTGCGTTTCTGTTTGTAAGCTGGATATTTGGCTAGAGATAATATATAGAGGTTATCAAAAATCAGACTCTGTGTCTGTTAACTGTTGTCATTCTACTGAAATATCAATGTCTTATTTTATTTCATCCCAGGTGACCTCTGGAGTTACAATTTTAAAACAGAAGAATTTGTTGTCTCCCCTGAACCGGACATCACTGTACGTCACCTATTTCCCCATAAAGACCGTTGTTTGATCCTGGGCAGTGACGGACTGTGGAATATGTTGTCAGCAGAGGAGTCTTGTAGGACCGTTCAGTGTGTGGAGAAAGAGGTCGAGAAACAGATCATCTCAGACTCGGTAACAATTACACATTTACAACAAAGAATAACCATTGAAAACCAACACAAACTTATAATAGAACATATTCAATATTTCATCAAAATTTTATTTCAGTCAGAGTTTCAAATACATACGGTTTTCATAATGTCAAAGCGATGTCGAATAATAATTTTATTAAATTTTGTAAATCCAGAATTTAATTTTTCTAAAATGGTACCCCAGAAATGACTGTTGTCAATCCCTGATGGCGGTTTCCTTCACTTATTTGGCTGGCATACCAGCATATGAGTACAGTTACAAGTTCTGTCCTTTTTGGCTTGAAAATGAAAGACAATATTATGCACAAGTATATATTATTAAAATATACAGATCAGTTTAGATCCTGCGATATTCTGAATGAACTTCCAATCTTTTTTTTGTAATAATCTAATTTTTGGTGGGACCATCTTTCATAATTAATTAATATGGCAAAAAAAAAAAAAAATATTGGTACCTTGGCTTTGGTTAATTTCCAACAATGCTGATTATACAAGAATCATTTTTTGTTTTTTCAGTTTCAGAAAATGCGCATAATAACAAAAAATATTTTACTTTCTTTTGTTTGTTTTAGAATGTGCAACTGAACCACTGGGTGAATGTATCTGAAAAACTTGTTAAGTTAGCTCTTCACAAATGGAGGTCCAAAATGATGCGTGCTGACAACACAAGCGCTTTGGTTGTAATGATAGATCCTCTGGGGCCAAGTCGGTGGTTACAACTACGCAAAAAACGTGAAGATTTCATGAACAAATTAAATATAAAGAATAACAACTACCTTGCAAATTCCTCAGTGTCCTTAACTCCTGAATCTGATCGACCGGATACGCCAGATTTTATAACGGCCACAGATCGTAATGCACCAACACCCATAATTAACGGAGACTTTATACTACCTCCAACACCGAAAAGTGCCACACAAAGGGGAGACAACTCTTTCAGTTTAAGCTGTGATGTCCCAATGGATGAAGATTATGATGAAGTTGATGGAGATCTCAGCATTATGTCTAACTCACGAGTTCCCTCTATTGGGTCTGAAATTGTTATTGATAGCTCAACTCCATCATCATCGGTGAAACTTATCACGGATGATATTCAGTGCACTAACGGTGATTTAGATGACCTTGAAGCGGAAGTAATGGAAGAAAACTTGCTGAAGAATTTTAAATCTCCAATGAACAAAAACCCAACCATTCCTCTTTTAAAATCTGAATCGTCCTTCATGACATTTTCTGGTGCACCTCCATCTAGCCTGAAATTAGAGATGGTAAAAGGGGATTCCCCAGTATCTGCTTTCTCTGGAAAAGGGAATGGTGGGAAATTACAGAAATTACGCTTGAGGAGACTTAGCGGTTCTCCAGAAAAGTTTCCATCGTTAAGCTTGGTAGAAAACAACCAAGGAATGGACACTGATATTTTCCCTTCGTCACACACACCATTTAAGTTAGATTCATGTTTGAGTGAACCGGATTCCCCTGTCAGAGTTAATCCCTACACTGGTCGTCCAGGTGTGAAAATTATACGAGAGTACCTGCACAATTTAGAGGAAGGGTCTTATCCTAGACAGCCAGGTGATAAAATGGGGACAGTTGGAGAGTACATAAACAGAAAGAATTCTGATGACTCTGTACTTATGAAATTGGCAAGTAGAACCCCAAAAGATAAGCCGGAAAAGCTACCAATAATAAGCAAAAGCAAGAAATTCAATGTAACCATTATCAGAGAGTACCTGATGAAAAAAAAGAAGAAGCACTGGAAAAAGTCCTGCTCCAAACCTCAGAAAAACAAACCACTGTTACCACCGGAGAAACACCATTCTGCTTTTGTGGGGGAGGTTAGCATGCCATCATGTTCCAATTCAATTTCAGGGAAATGTGGCTATGCAAAATGGCTGACTACAAAGCCAGAGACTTTCAAAAAGTTGAAATCTCTGAAATGTAAATTGGTGTCGAAAGCAGATGTAACAATAGTTGATAATGACCCTCTCGAGGTATCAAATGGACTACCGTCTTTCACATCTCAAGATGTTCGACAGAGAAGTTTAAGCCTAACAAATTTAACACCGAGACATAATGTTGTAGATGTGAAGAAAGCTTCCAGTTTAACCGATTTCTCAAAAACGGCACTGGATAGAAAACGCTCCAATTCCCTGGGAAGTGTATCCCTTGGACATGTGCTTAAAATTAAAAATGGTGATGAGAATTCTCTCAGCTCGGTTAAAACCAGAAATTCTCCTTGTGGATTTCCAGCCAGTTCTAGTTGTTCCTTACCATCAGTGCACGCAATGACAGGGAAGGAGCAAATCGAAAGCTCATCACCTGACTTAGTAAGGCGTGTTTTACGAAGAAAAACTCCAGCAAAATATGAAAATAAAGACAGTCACCAGCGATCCAAATCTGCCCCAAGCGTTAATGGACCTAGATCACAGGTGAGAGCCGGATTCCTGAAAAAGACTAGAACTGCAGACTTCACCCCAGTCAGAGTGCTACGCAGTGTGATGGGCCTTAAACGAAAAGCTGGCATCTTGTCCCAAGATCTGTTGAAATCTAAACGCATTCGTCATTCTTCCAAGGGTCGATATAGTTAATTATATAATTGATTTAGGTTGTACAAGTTGATATCTACGTGTTGCATTGGGGTATGATGGCCTATAATGCACACTACCTTTAGTTCAATAATATTTGCTGAAAAAACTTCAAATAGAATGGGGCCAGGTGCAAATCTTTGTTATTAATATGGTGATATAGCAACAACCACATGTTAACATAATCCCTATAAATCAGACAATTTTTACATTTTATCCTTCAACAACAACTACATAAGATTTTCACATTTTAAAAATAAAATCAAGGGTTACCTGTACAGTGACTTTAATTTTATTAATTCTACATTATATTTGCTGTTGTTATCCATGTGGATTTGTGTTTTGCTAGTTAGGGTGACCATACAGCATGTATTTTCATTGTAAATTATTACAGTTAAATTTATTGCAAGTCTTATATAGTGCAATGGCTTTTAAAATTCAATAGCATGTTTTTTTATGCGCAAGATATTCTTGAAAATTACAATTTAGTCTGCGTTGTTATTACTATTAATAATTTTAAAGTAAGATTATATTTATCTTTTCTGTGTATTTTTTTTTACAAGGGCGTATTTGTATAATAGCTGGGGAAAAAAGAAACTTTGTCATACTATTTAATTAAATTAATTGAAATATTCTTTTCAGCTTGAAAATGCAAGTAATTTATACATGTTCAACATGTTCCCAAAATCATTAAGTGAAAAATTAACATGATATAACATCTCCACGATTTCATCAATCCCCTGAAAAAATCTGGCCATCATACAACTTAAGTGTGGTTAAAAAACCCTGTCTTGGGGAGGTATTTAAAGATGAATGCGCCTTATGTAGGATTCGGAGAGAAATTTTAAACCTAACTTGCTGTGTATATAATTATTTCTCAAGGTGAGGGCAATGGGACACCTCCAGATGCCCCTCCCTATGTATCAGCTGTCAATAATCCAGAAGTCCCAAGTGCCTGTGTTCAATGTCATGCGAATCATACATGTACATTTGTACTTTGTTAAAGCCCCCAATTTAGTTATTTGTATATACTGCATGTGTGTAATTTTCTCTCTTCAGGCAGCACTGTTGCATACTATTCGTCATATTTAATGTATTTAAATTTTAAAAGTATTACTAAATACTTTTCATAATAAATACTTGAAGGCTATGTTTATATTTGTTACATGTACTATGTAGGTTTAAGTTCTGTGTGGAAATATGCTATTGGTATAAAGATCGGTTAAACCATTTATTTATTTCCACAGGGTAAAAGAAAACTGTCTTTTGTTACAGACAGTTTTAAAAGTTTATCATAAGACAAGTCAATTTGTGCTTTTTTTTTTTTTTTTTTTCGCACTATTTTCTCTTAAAATGCAACAGTGACATTGGAGAGCTCTGCCTACTTTCTGTTGTGGCGTAGAATTGGAATTATTAATACAGTAAAGATCATGCCGAACAGTCAGCTTTGTAATGCCTTAAATTGCTTTACACAATTATCTTTTAAGGAATTGTTTTTTATCGTATAAACAATAGTCAGTCCTCCCTCAAATTTTTACTGTAGGTATAAAATTTAAATCCAATTTTTAATGTCATTCAAATTAATTGTTTATTAAAAGTTACCTAGAAAAATAAATGTGATATGCAATAAAATATCTCATGGACTATTTTACAACAATGAAAACTGTGAATTCAATTGTTAAGAATAAAAGTTTATATTATGCACTTTTAATTTTATTTTCAGTTTTGTTAATTTAAAATCAAGAGTGTTTTTCACAAGATTCTGTGGCAGGATAAAAATGATTATAATTCAGTCGTCATGTTGTGGATTGGAGGGTCTTTCTGCTGCCCTTCTAGTTCTAGATAAGGAGGGCCCACAGCCATGGCCCAGTGGTAGCGAGTGCACTTCCTAAACTGAACCTGCTTTGATTTACCGTTCACGGGATGTAGTCCTGTCGAGAATCAGGTATATGAGCGAGTCACATGTTGGTGTTGTTTTTACGAGGTTTCCTCCTGGTTTTCCACCATATTAAGGCTGTGTAGGGAGTGAAGTGGACAATCTGTCGTTATATAAGTGAAATACCACATGAGTATGACAGTCAAAGACTTATCTCTTGCTGTATCCTGTAATAATGATGATGAAGCACCTTTGAGACTAACCACAATGCAGTTGTTGTCACACTAGCTTTTGGCGTTGTGTATACCAGCTTCCTCAAGTGTGCATCTGAATAAGCTGGTATACACTACTGCTGAAAGCTAGAGTGACAACAACTTATACTGTCTTAGTTTCAAAGGGGCTACCTCATCATTATTGTAGTTTGTATAAAACATGGCTATCCTATCTCCTTTCCTGTAGTTACAGGTTATTGGTGGATTTAGGGCTGGTTTTCACTCCCCCATACTTTCAGTCATAAGTGAAGTAACAATCAATTAAGTACAGTATTAAATCCTGAATTAATAAACATGCATCATTCTTGTCAATTTGCCCGGGATATTTTCAAAAAACATCTTAATGACAGGGTTGTTGGAGGGATCTTTGGTGCTCTCAGTGAAATGTCTGGGGTCTGGTATAATAGGTGAAGTGGACAATCCAACGTCCTAAAGAGAAATACCACTGTGTAGGAAGTAAAACCGCAATCTCCAGATGGGCCGATGTAAATGGTTGTTCCTTCATATTGAAGTAAAGCACAACTTGAAATGGACTATTCATCCTCCTATAATAAGTGAAATACCCCTGAGTCAACCTACTAGATTTTCATTTGTGTTGGCCCTAAGCTGGGATAAGACAGATGTATTGTAACGGGTCTTGTCACAAAATTAACAAGTAGTAGTAGAAGAACGCATAAATAAACCATTTGATTTGTTTGATTGGTTTTTAACATTCATTCAAGGATATTTTACTTATAGGATGACTTCTTTCTTTATCTTTCACACGGATTGGTCTTGGAATACTTCTGAATAAGTACCTGTATGACATTGTTTATTGTTGCCTTACACATCTCAAATTTGTACAGAAGAAATGACATAAAGTGTCTTTAACAGACTTCTAGACCGTTCAAGATTTAATCATAAAATGTGACTTTTATTCATGAATGAGTGGAATTGCTACCTTATGTGATGTTATTTTTTGAAATACATGTACATGGAAAAGTTGACTGACTTTTGTTTGATTGGGGTTTAATGTTATACGGTGAAACAGTAGTTGGCTTTAAAAAACGCACTCAGTAAACCGTGGGCCCGATGACTTATGAAAGAGTGACCTGTATGGTGGAGGCACTACCCTTAATGACATCAATGCTTTTACTTTTACAATCAATTTGCCTGGGGTCCATTAGGGAACTCAAATCCTGTGAGTGGTTCATCAGACTTTGTAGGGGAATCAGTATTCCGACACGCTTACCACCTCAGGAGCCATGTCGCCTGATGTATTAGTAATGGTTATACTAGTGCACTGTTCTTTTCTTCTGTGGGAACTACCCATGTGTTAACCTTTTTTGTGTGGTTTGATTGGAGTTTTATTCCACACTGAATCTGACATGTACTTCACTCCTATAATGCCATATAAGAGCAATGGGAAGGACAACACAATTTGGCACAAGAAACAATGCAATTACAGGACCCACACACCGTGCCAGTAGATGATATGTGGGGAAAATTTTAATGATTGGATCCTGAAATCCCAGTCAGACCCAAAAATGGGAAAAGGTTCTTATCCATTAAAATGCCCATCTATGCACAATCATGATGGTATCAAAAGTAGGCCCAAAATGCGGAGTTAACCATCATAAAAAGTCCAAAACATATTCACAATGATGGCTTGTTGTACATGTACATGAATCCATGATCCGATACATTTCACATGGTAGAGTTTGGTGTCAACTCAAAAAAATGAAGAACAATTCATGTTACTGTATTTTTCAGTTTATTCAGAGCCAAGATCGTTAAATAAACTCGATAGTGTTCTATTCAAGTCTGGACAACTGGTTGACCACTGGAGAACTTGTAAAACACTGTTACATGCAATGGGCAAGTATAGGCTACATGTACAAAGCCATGAGTTTCCGTTCTAGTGACAACAACTACTTCTTAGTTCATGGCTGATCTCACTTACTAATATTTCATCCACAAACCAATCCACAAAGCTCCTTATTCCATCATTTGAATTCTTGCCTCTCATAACAAAGCACTTTTGATAAATCTTGTAAAAGTTGAGGAGAGATCAGACTCGGCTGAAATCAATATATCAAAATATCACGTTTAAGGTCAATCAACCAATGTCAAGGTCAGCTGTCATCCTGGTCATCATCTGCATCATCTCTATCCTAAAATTAAAACAAAAATATTGAACTTTTCTCAATTTAAAAAAAAAACAATGTTGTTTCAGATTAGATGAAAACTAATTTCTCTGCTTAAAGTTAAACATACAAACTACATTGCAAATTCAAGTGAAAATATTTCAACATTCGATATTCTTCTTACAAATACTTAAATCCTATTATTGAACTTTTCAGTGAGTAATAAGATACATTGACCTTGACCAAGATGTGACATTCAGACAGAATTACTTGGCGATCTTTAAACGTCTATTTCAGACATTCTAAATGTTGGATGCTATTTTCACACTTACTTACATTGAGAAAACTGTTCATTGTAGACACTTTTAAAAGGTAATTTTTGCTACGTTTATTTCTGT
>JAVFBW010159598.1:0-21261 GCA_034783835.1 Mopalia ciliata
TCTCGATTTCCCAGTTCATATGAATTTATTGATCATGTTGTGTCTCGATTTCCCAGTTCATATGAATTTATTGATCATGTTGTGTCTCGATTTCCCAGTTCATATGAATTTATTGATCATGTTGTGTCTCGATTTCCCAGTTCATATGAATTTATTGATCATGTTGTGTCTCGATTTCCCAGTTCATATGAATTTATTGATCAAGTTGTGTCTCGATTCCCAAGTTCATATGAATTTATTGATCATGTTGTGTCTCGATTTTCCAGTTCATATGAATTTATTGACATTGTTATGTCTCGATTCACAAACTCATAGGAATACATTTACAATTGTTTTACTTTCAGTTGTCGTTGGTGGCAAACACATCTCTATTCGCAGAAAACTTCGGAAATATCGTTGTGCTAGGTTTTAGGTAAGCTGTTCTGATGCTCTCAAGTTGAATGCTTCAGTCCCTCCAACTTGCAAACCTGACATTAAGTCAAGAAGGGATAACATTAATATTGTGTCCATCCCACTTCCCACCAATTGACAACCTTGATGAAAAATACCTTTGAGTTCTACGCAAAACTGGTGGAAAGTCAGAAGTGTTACTAAATTAATTAAGAAAGTGCCTTTTTGGGGGAGTAACAGGGGGGAATGGTTTAGGGAGGAGAGTGTCTTCAATTCATACAATGCATTTGTTGAATATTCTGATGCTTGTGAATGATAATAATAACTCGTCCAAAAGGCATTTAGTATTTGGGGTGACCTTGCACTGTTATGGATTTAAACTCCTGTGTATTGAGGTCCTCGATATTTCAATTTCAATGACTTAATTGAAAGTGTTTTGCGTAGAACTTAAGTGTTTTCCACCGTAATAAGGCTGTGTACAGGGTGAAGTGGCAATCCATCGTCATACAATCAGACAAACAAACAAACTTTGAGGCGAACACTTCATGTCAGGTTAAAACAATATACTTGGCGATATGTTTCAAGATCATCTGTGTTATCTGCACATGGCAATCAAATAAAAAAATTCCGTTAGTGCAACCCTTCATATTTTATGGTTGCCGTGGTATAGTAGTGTTAGATTGCATCGGCGTGGTATAGATGAAAAGCTTTAGGGCGGCTCTACACACTTATCCATGTAATCAGAGTTTTTTCATGGTGATCTCAAAGCTAACGGATAACGCGAAGCCGATCTGTCTTTTCATCTAGTCCTGTGGTGATCTGCTTTGCATTCGTTACATGCATGTCCTGTTTATGGCGATTCCCTTTGCCCAAATGGCTGACGCGCCATCATATGAGTGAAATAACGGTTTTTGCTTAGGATAAACCTTCATGACATAAGCAAACTGGTCATTCAAACTGTTAGTGATGTCACACTTGTGAAATAATTTGCAATTCCCCATAAATAACATGCTCTTCCGATATATTGTAGCCCGGGAAGTGTGATAACCGATTTCCGGTTGTCTGTCCGAAACCTGCAAGTTATTTTGGATAAGGAATTTCCCACAGACGGACAAACAACAGCTCTGGAAATCCTGACAGCGCTAAAAGAATCTGCAAGAGACCTTCCATCAAATATTCAGTGGGATACTGCTACAATTTCAGGTACCGGTATTGCTCTTTTCCTTGTGTTCCGTGAAGGAGATCACTGCTGATTAATATTTGTTGACTTTTTTAAAGAACTTATTTAAAGGTTATGAAATAATATGTTTGTGGAACCAAAAATCCGACAATCAATTTCAATGGATTTCATGTATGTCTTATTTTTGAAAATCGAATCGTAAACATATGAACTTAATTAACACAAAGGCTCTGTTTTCTTTACAGTGTGCCCAACGAGACAGATCTCCTGCACTGAGAAAAGTTCACTGGAAGAAATAATTTGCATCAAACCAGATGCAATCTGTGATGGGACAGCAGACTGTCCGTTACAAACGGATGAGAAAAAATGTGGTAAGTAGAATTTATAGCAGGGGTGGTTCACTGTTCCTCGTTTTAAAACACTTTGTATAGGCATTCGTTACGTTATCACACGGCCTACACCAACCTTACATGTACAGTTCGAGTAACCAGGCATTTCTGAAAATCATTTGGTTGGGATGGAGATTGACCATTTCTAGTTTCCGGATCTGCTTGTATATGGCGTAGACTGATGCAGTGGACCATGCGCGGCTTCCATAACGATGGAATTTTAAAGAGCAATGTTTTTTTTCTTTTGGAAAAGAGGATTATTACGGTTAAAGATTAAACTGTCTTGGCAATTGGTAAAATTGTCTAGGTAATGGCGAAGTAATAAACTCCATCGCAAACCCAGATTATGTAGTAATGTGCAATTACAAATACTATTCACATAAAATAAACAGCAATTTGGTTTATAAGGAATATGTTTTCCTCCCAGTTAAACTTAAATAGTTGAGATTTTGAACATAACTGCGACGATATTAACATAATTGTTAATAATTACCTCTCAAGAGCATTGATATTGCGAGGCAAATTGCGATAATCGGACAGCGCGTTAAATAGCTTGAACAATTTGAGCGTTATTTGGTATTAACAAAAAAATAACTTGTTTATCATTTTTGTGGCTGATTTCAAAATTTCGAAAAACTAATATTTATTCTTTATCTGTACAATTGAAACACAAAATTACCACATCTTGAACAATATATTCCAATGCTTAAATACTGTATCAGCTAGTTTATAAAACAATGTTCTATATCTCATAGGGGTTATTGCAGGTTCTGTGGACTGTACATTTGCTGATGCTGGACTATGTGGATACCACGATGCCCAGATCCATACCCGTGTCCCTGGATACAGCAGTGATGTAACAGATGCGGATAGAGGTTCAACTTATTTCATTAATATCTTCTCGTAGTTTAGTATTATGTTGAAATTCCTATAGGGTCCTTTTTCTTCAAAGGAGAAGAGTAATTACCATTTAAAAGTAGCATTAAATACCAATTGATTTGTTCCTTGACAGTGTACGCAGGCGACTATCCGTTAGATGGTGATCACGTCGGAGTGGTTAATGTGTCATACTTCGATGTACCGCTCACGGGCTGGAGGCACGCTGTCGTCAATCACGACGTCAGCCGACGTCACTCAGTCAATCACAGGGGTGTTTTTAGGAGCTTTCCTATCGGTTTTCTACCGTATATTGAATCATTGAACAGAGTTAAATTGACAATATGTAGTCGTCAAACAAAGAATCCGTCTGTCCGTGTATCCGTCCATCTATAAGCATCTGTAACTGTATAAAGATTGAACTGAAACGTTGCCAACATACTTATAATGAAAAATAACTGGCCAACTTTCAAATCCACGCTGCTTCTTTATTTGTGTATTCATTTGTTCGTTCGTCCGATCGTGTTGCGCACAATATTGTGTCTTGTTGAAATACTGGTGGCTGGAATGAGGTAACTGAACTCTAATCTTATTTGGGATTTTGTCAAACAAAAAGACAAAATACATGTATCTTGTACTACTGTGCACCTTTTTCTAATGTAACACATTTTTCTTTTGTGCATGTGTGATATTTCATTCTCTTACATAGTCAACAAGCCAATATGTCGCATCGCTATGTTCATGTACAGATATATCTGCCTATGTGGACTAGCTTAACCTCATCCGTAATACTCATTCGGCTATGAAACCATGCTGCAAAGTAAATTATTTGTTTCAGGGGGATACCTGGTGTTCAACACATCACTGGATGAATCTGTAGGGATTTCATCACCAGTGCTAAACAGATCTGTGTTGTCCGGCTGTCTGTCATTTGAGTATCAATTCTACGGTGATATAGAAACCCGTTTTGAAGTGTATGTGACAGAAGGGGTGCGCCGGCCGAATTTTATCACCCAAAGATTTCAATGGTCTTATTCATCCGCTGGGCGCTGGCCGTGGCGAACAGTTGTCATCGCTGTCAATGAAACCGATCTCTCTTCATACCGCGTCATATTCAGGGCATTAACCTTAGCACATAAAGGGCACGGGTCAGTTCGACTGGATAATGTGCGCTTTGCTCACGGGTACTGTCCTGCTGCTGGTAAGTTTTTTAAAGTTATTTATACTGAACCGCTGTCTGGTTGTTCGCCAGAGCTTTCGGTTCAGTGCTCCTCTGTCATCAAAGAGGCGTCACGAAACTCAGTTTCTGTGGTGTCGTCCAAATCTCTATTAAAAAAATTCTCAGCACTTGCATCTATCTCCGTCAGTGATTTTAAAAAGTCACATTTTCAATATGTGAACTGTCATTGTAAAATACTATTTCATTCTCCTTGATCATAAAAACGTCTGTAGAGATTGGATACGTTGAATAGTAAAAACTTTACTCGTTTATTGTTAATATTTCCTGCATGACTCTCATTAGTAGATTCGAAGCAATGTTCTTGCTCGAAACGCTGACTATATTGGACATTTGATTGTGTTATAGACTATAATTTAGACATTGACACTTAGTCTTTAAATACACAATAAGAAAATCCCTTAAGCGTAATAATTTTTTTTTCTTAATCGTTAAGTCACGCAGAGTGTTGTATTTGGCAACCTGCCTTTGGATCCTGCATGGGTTGAACGCATGGGTAACACATCCTTCACTTCGTTGTCGAATTTAAACTCAGAATTAGGAACCCAGGTAAGTGGTGCAGATTCGTTATATACATATATAACTTTATTGTGTATTGTCACCGGCTACTCCTTTAACCGGGGGAGGCCGCGGCCGTAGCTCAGTTGTAGCGTGTGTGCTTCCTGTACTGAACATGCCTCAATTTACCGTTCACGGGTTCGAGTCCGCCTTTCGATCGTCAGGTATATGAGCGAATCATATGTTGTGGCTCCGGCAATCGCAGGGGTGATTTTTACGAGGTTTCCTCCCGGTTTTTCACCGTAATAAGGCTTTGTACAGTGTGGAGTAGACAATCCAGCGTCATAGAAGTGTAATACCCGTAATGGAGAGGGCATACTGTTGTCTTGGTGCTCTATTATGGCCAAAGGGAATAGTATAAACCAGATGTGTTTGTGATGTCCCTGTATTGTCCTGTTATTGTCTTGTATTTGTTCCGTCTTGCCCTTGTCCGTTGCCAGTGGTGTCAAGGGTAGTTTCCTTCAACCATTCGACTGGCAGACCGTTATATGAGTGAAATCATTTTAAGTATGGCTTAAACATCAACGAAATAAACAAACATATATTAACTTCCAACTAGTTATGTAGTTACCTTTTGTTAATGGCACGAATAATCTGGCATTTCACCAAATGGTTTGTATTTTTATTTTTGAAGGTTTCCACTTTATTTAATATTACCTTTTTCTCTTTTATGTTTTTTTCTTATTTTAACTTATAAAATCATCATACGTTGGAGGTAGCTAAGCTAAGAAGCTATGATGATTTTATCATTCCTTATCCTGGTTTTTGTTTACGGAGAAATCGAAGTTAATTAATTTTCGTATATAGTAAACAACACATGATCTGGCTGGGTGATTTTCTCTATGGCCTTACTATGAGAGAGATGCTACCAGTGCACTACCCTCGTGTCCAGCGGTAACCAACAACAAGCAACCGATTTGCCTTTAACGGGTTAAGAAATTTATTATAGTCCTGGATAACTTTGAGCATTATTTATCCTCGTATGGTTTTGACAAATCGAAAAATTATTTAAAATTGTTTTATTGTTTTGCAGCTTCGTCTCATATTATCCTACATTCCGATCACCCTGGCTGATGCACGCATTCTAAGATTAAGGTACAGTACTGAAGGATAGGACAACATGGAAGTAAAAACATAAATCAAATAACTTTTGGCCAAAACTATTAAATCCCACGGGTCAATTTCTTAAAGTGTAGAGGGCCGTAGCTTAGTCGTTAGCAAGTCTGTTTTAATACTAATCCTACTTCGATGTACCATGTGTCAGACTATCAGGTCTATGAGTAAGCAGACAATGATGCTCCAGGAACTGCGGAGGCGTTTTTTTTTTTTACGAGGTTTCTTACCGTATTTAAACAAGGAACAGTGTGAAGTGGAAAATCCGTCTTCATATAAGTGAAATACCCCTGACTACGACGTTGAACCCGTATCAAACAAACAAAACAAAACAAAATTTAAATGTAGTACTGGGTAAATCTGTAGCCAAGTTCAATATTGTCTACGCATAATTCACTTATACTATGACGGCGTATTCAACAGTGGGAAAGTATCATGAAAATGACTTAGTACTCACCAGTGAATACGATGAATGAGTTCATTTATTTTTGTTTAGGCGGAATTCACTTATATTATGACTGTATACATAACGATGGGTATTAGAAATAAGTTCATTTATTATTGTCTACGCATAATTCACTTATACTATGACGGCTTATTCAACATTGAGTAATTATCATGAAAATGACTTGGTACTCACCAGTGAATACGATGAATGAGTTCATTTATTTTTGTTTAGGCGTAATTCACTTATATTATGACTGTATACATAACGATGGGTATTAGAAATAAGTTCATTTATTATTGTCTAGGCGTAATAAACTTATATTATGACCGTGTTCTCAACAATGAATATAAGGAATTCGTACATTTGTTGCTGTCAAGGCGTTATTCACTTATATTATGACGGTGTACTCAACAAGCTGATTTAATGTTGTATGTAAGTAATATTATAGACGCAAGTTTCGACGAGTACATTTGAAATAGAGGAATATTAAAGTTACATAGTAGACCAAAGTCACAACTCCGAGAAACGACAAGATACCCGTGTTAAGTTTCAATATTTCGGTTTATTAAACCATCATCAGGAATGGTTTAATAAACCGAAATATTGAAACTTAACATGCGTATCTTGTCGTTTCTCGGAGTTGTGACTTCTGTCTAACATGTCAAATTATTCAGTGGGAATCACAGTATATTAAAGTTACATATAAACCTTCATTTCAAAATCAAAGGGTCTGTTTTTACTTTATTCATTGTTTGTTTACTTTTTGATACAGCCTAGCAGACAGCATTTTAAAGTTTACAATGGCTCTGTCAAACAAGTTAGTCGTAAACCGGAAATCAACTTCATTACAAAATGCAATAACCCTGAAAGATTTACAGTCGATGATATACATCGGTTCCCAACCTCTGAACTCTGAACAGTTTGAATGGATAATGCTCAATTTAACAGGTAAATATATGTAGCTAGTATGAACAGGAATCGAAAAATAGATGGTATTATGCAGCCCTACTGTAATCTGTTAAAACCTAGTAAGTCATGTTTTAGTGAAAATTGAGTTAGACCCATATTTGGACTTACACTCTAAAAATGTTCGAAACTCTTCCCTGATGGCAGTTTTTCATCTGGAAAAACTTGGTATGTCATGTAAGTATGAAATGCATACTGATCTGGAAAAACCTAGCAATTCAACTTGCTAGGTTTTTCCAGATAAGTCTACATGGTTCTTCCAGATGAAAAACTGCCAATAGGGAAGAGTTTTGCACATCCTGAAACAAAACACTTTTCCTTTGTTTTCTCAAAATCGCATTCAACAGACTTACTAGGTTTTACCAGATTACAGGAGAGCAATAGCTGGCCGAATCCTGGTAGATGCTAACCAAATTTATTTCTCTATAATACCAATCTGACTTTGCTAGCACCAGAGAAAACCAAAGAATAAAACACACTTGTGGTTATTTTGCAACACTTTATTTCTTCTGGTAAACAAAGATTTGTCGCATGTTGTGGCTCCGGCAATCGCGGGGGTGGTTTTTACGAGGTTTTCTCCTAGTTGTCCATCATAATATGGCTGTGTACAGTATGCAGAGGACAATCCGTCGTCATATAAGTGAAATACCCTTCAGTACGCCGTTAAATACCAATCAAACAAACAAACAAATCTCTCCTAAATAAAGGCTGTTAACATGTTTGTATAGTAACCACCGAAACAGGGATACTCAAGACCCACACTATTTTATAGATAGATAGCTCGGTGAAAGGTCTGCTATAAACTTTCTGGGCGTTGTGATAAGTTTACGGTGGCACTTGTGCTCTGTGAGTCAAGCGGCAACAAGATACCTGTCTGTTTGTGATGCTTCTATTGTATGCAGCTGTTCTCCATCTTCGCGAGCCAAGGTTAAGACATAGATGTATTAACCATGGCATATTATAGACCACTATTGCGTTTTCTGGGTCTGACAAATACACGCGATTGTTGTGCGTTAAGGCTTTGTTAAAAGGTTGGAGTCCCGGTAATTATAAGTGCATGTGCGAATAGAAGCCAGCATATAAAATTGTGCCAGAATACTAATTAACAGCGTTATGTCGCATGGCCTTTCTATCGGTGTCTATATAAAAGGAATAACGTGTGTTCAAATGATGACTGTCCTGTATTGTCTTTGTTTTGTTACCAGTGGCGTCACACATTGTCCACCTGCCATATCAGCGAAATAAAAATAAGCACGGCAACATAAACAAGAATAAACATAGTCATATAAATTCTAACCCTAATCCCAATCAAACAAACATAATATTATACATATTCTCTTATGCGCAATTATGATGTTGATACATTTTGAAGGATTTCGCTTGGTCGTTTTACAGTTGCATTATAAAGTTTTTAAAGTGGTCAGTCTATTTTCATATTAATAAATATGAAATCACCATGTAAATTTTTGTGAATAAATAAAAAACATAAATTTTCATTTTCATTATATGTATAACAGTTTGTCCCCTTGATCAACTGTCTTGTCCTGACCTGTCGTCAGTGGGTGAAATGGCTTGCATTCGACCGGAATGGGTTTGTGATGGCGTGGTTGATTGCCCTAGTCCAGCAGCATCTGAAAATGATGAAACGAAATGTGGTGAGTCTATTGGTTGGCTGGCCGGATGATTGGTTCAACAATTTTATAACATCGTTTACTGTGATCGGACGGGCATGGAATCAAATCCAAACAACAATTGTCAAAAATCACATATGACACATGTTTTTTATTTCTTAAATATGCAAAGCCTTCATTTCAGGATCATTTTATTTTAGTCATCAATCATGTCCTTTCATGTATGACATTGCCTGTTTTAAACAAAGGTGTTATTAAATGTTTATTATGAATATAAATAGTCTTCACTTAAGTATCATTTTATCTTAGTCATATTCTCCAGCTTGTCCTTTATGTTAAACATTGCCTGTTAAAAAAAAAAACACGTCTTGAATATGTTTATCTTAAATATCCATAGCCTTAATTTCAGGATCATTTTCTCAGATGGTCCAACATGTTTATGCATATGTATGACAGTACCTGTTGAAAAAAATACCTGTATTTTTCTTAAACATGCACAGTCCTCAATTACAGATCATTGTCTATTACGTCATAATTATTTTCCAGCATGTCTTAAAATAACATTTTCTGTTAACCAAATTACATGATATTTCTTTCATATGAATATTCCTAAACATCTCGAGGGTCCTTAATTCTTATGTCATATTATCTAACCTATCCTTTAGATAACATGTTATTAATTACAATACGTATAGCCTTCGTCCAAGGGTTCTTGTTTAATACATTGTTTTAAACCCTGAATGCCTCAAAAATCGCATTACCTGTTCGATAAATACTAGGTATTAGTTTCAAGTATGCATAGCCGTAATTCAACGGTACTTTTTTCTCACGTAGTTTTCTCAGAATGGCCTATACATAAAACGTCCTGTTCGACATGTTCAATATGCGTAGCCCTTATTCAAGCTCAATTTTACTTTCGTCTTTTTTTTTTTCTTCTTTTTTTTTTCCAGCATGTCCTGTTGATAAAATTCCTTGTCCGAATCCGGGCGTTCATGGCGAACAGATTTGCATTCGCCAAGAGTTCATGTGTGATGAAAATCCGGATTGTCCTGAATCGACTGACGAACATAACTGTAGTAAGTGAAGACTGGCCAACATGGATGGCATTACCTATTTATTTTAACAACTGGAATGTGGCCGTTTCTCCACATTAAACGTCGAATAGCTTAATTGTTCTCTTATAGTTCTAAAAGTGAATGTATATGGATTAAAACCTACGACTCATCTGAAATGAATGTATATTTATTAAAATCGATGAATAATCTGAAATGAATGTGCATTGATTAAAACCGATAAATAATCTCACGGTCTAAATCAACTCACATTGGGCTCTTATATGAATGCAACTTTAGAAATAAAGATTATCAAAGATACGAGTTGTGTGTGCTTCACTTTTACATTCCCTGAGAATAATATCATGTCATTGATACCCCACTGTATTTCTCGATATAGTCTAAGGAAGTTGAGCATAAATATGTCAATGTAATTCTTTCTCTAGCACGATGTGGCGGCGATGAGATACCTTGTGACTCGGGCGGATGTGTGCCCATCTCAGCACGGTGTGACGGACTACCTCAATGTGCCGACGGATCAGACGAATTTTCCTGTTGTGAGTATTTATTTACATTTTTATTGTCCAAAAAATATATAGCTAGTTGCAACCGGGAATTACACTCAAATCTAACCAGTAACCATCAGATATATGTACTGATCAGGTTTCTGTTCCAGTCTCTGTCTCTGTTCTATTTTTTTATTTTTTATTTTTTTTTGTTACCTTTTAAATTACAAACAATAAATTCAGTTCAGGCTGTGTCGGTCTCTTTTTCCTTTGCAAAGACAATGTGCAATGCCTTAATCAATGTAATATTCCGGTTCATTTCAGTGTTGAGACAGAGGGGTGAACGTGGAGTACTGGTATTTCATGACACGTCTTACCTTCCTCTATGCTGGAGCGACTCACTTTTATCTCCAACAGCAGGAGATAGTTCATTGGCTCAGATGATATGCCGATATTTTGGACAAGGGTAAATATATTAGGGTTAAAATGGTAAATGGAATTTCAGCCGGTTTTACTATCTGTGCAATATAACTTCATTATACATGTACACAAGGACCATGACGTTAAAAACATCTAGTGTTTAAGTCAATCGTTAACTATCTATAATTAATTAATTTGAAACTGTAAACGGGAGAGCTAGGACAACTGTTTCCTGATCTAAAATCCCAGATTGTTCCCAAACCATAACCAACGAAGGAAACCCTATTGCCTTATACAGACTCCAATAGTGTGTTGTTATTAATGTGCCGCCTTTATTTACATTGAGCTAGGTGAGAGCAGGCTAAGATAGACTGCCATGCCAGTAGAACAACCTTCTTTCTTTCGTGTGTCGTAAGTGCTTCCTGGGGACTTTACTGACAAAAAAAGAAGCTAACATAGTGGTTAGTGTATTTGTTCACACCAGAGTTTGAAAAAAGAAAGATCCACATTTTACTATAATAACTAATTTGTCATATAATATGAGGTTCGCAGTGTAAAGCGCATTTGTTCACACCGAAGTATGAATAAAGAAAGATCCATATTTTATTATAATAAATAATTTCTCATAAAATATTGGGTTCCAGAGGATAGGTTTGTTTGCTCACACCGAAGTACGAAGAACCACAATTTATTATGATAACCAATCTCTAATATAATATTGGGTTCCCAAAAAAAAAAAAAAATTGAATTGATACTATACTCTAGGGAATTGCCTAGATTTGTTCACATTCACGTCGTTCGTGATCTTTGATTCAATCTTAGAACACGACTATTAAGTTTAAATATATCAGAAGACGAACGCCATGAAAAAATGGTAGACTATAAATCTTGACATTAATATAAATCTATAATGTGTGAAGTCAGGAGATTGCGACATGTATATGCTATGTTACAATGTATCTGATAGAAGCCATTTTGGTTTAACCCAATACGACCGCCTTTAGAACCGATACTGTGGCTGAGATCCTACCTGATGAAAAAATCGTATAGCTGATGGTGGCCATCTTGAATTAAGGCAAAATGGACGCTACAAATGGGGATCTATCAAATTTTATTTCAGATAAACACTTTAGAGGCCAAACGTAAAAGTGTCATTAGCTAATTTTCTGCGACTTGTATGAAACCAAATCTATATTTTTCTTATTCGTTAAGTAGTTCACCGCTCTCAATCATATCCTTCCAAAACATTTTGTGTTTTTGCAAATATATATTCAAATTCCAATGTTATTGATGCAGTCAAGCAGCACTTACACACAATGGTATTTTATTAATGCACAAACTATCATACACTGTATTGACCTTTAGAATAATAGAAAAGCATAGCCAGTTAAACGTCTAGGTAAAATTTGACGGACAAATATGTATAATAAATACACACTTCGGTGAGCCTATACGAATGGTCCTATACTATACAATATCAAGTAAGTACATACACAAACTATATTTTTAAACATTTTATAAACTGTCCTATTAAATTGACAGGGATGTAGTAATCAAAGAGACGGAAGCATCTGAATTGGATGTGGCAAATGGTTTGCGGCTTTCCTCAATGGATTGGTCTGATCCTCAAGCCAAATCCATGGTATCACAGTAAGTGTATATTATGATATATGATCTTAACTTTAACCCTCAGTTGGTGTAATGCTGGCTTGTGTAGCACCATTCCATCCATCCCATTGGTGCAAGTGTCCTAATGGTCCGTTTGATATAATGTGAGGACAATATAGCTGAAATTTAAACAATAAGTTAAGGCTATGTGGACTTGTTATTTATTGGGGAACGAGGACGAAATTGATTTCTCTGTAGCATCGTTTACAGCAGGTCTTTTTTTCCCGTCGAACACCCGGATTACTTTCATTCAGAATGACAAAACCAGAATCGGATTTACTTTATTTGTCAAAAGCTGCAAAGTTACTCTATATTTCCTAAATTGTTAGTAACGCCACTACAATCTGTATATTGGTTAGGCACATGATCTTAACCAGGTGGACATATCATGAATAAAGATTCAGATTACAAGTAAAAGTGAATCTATCAATATTTGGAGAGACTGAGATCCGCGAAGTCGGTGATTTTTTCGGCTAGTTTGTGTAGATAATCTTGGCAATTGCACTCAATTATAACTTACTCATATTTATACATCTGTATACCTTTTAACAGGTGTCGGATGGCCTCAATCAAGTGCCAGGAACAAGGTATGTCTTCTTTTGATTGGGTAGTTTTTAGATTTTACGATAGATTTGTTGGGCAGATCTAGAAACAAACATGTACACTTGGATTGTTTGATTGTTTGTTTGATTGGTGTTTAACGTCGTGTACACTTGGAGAGGCATGACCTAATGTTTGTAATTTAGCTAACCTATTTGCAAGACTATTGAACTGTTGATTGGATACAGATAAAGCAACGTCCAGTTAACTATATAGTTTGGTAAATTGCAAACAACTTTTCGTATGTTAGCACAACTACATAGGCGCACAGACGCTACCACTTATATCGTGACCTTTAATATATTTTTCTGGTTTATATACCATTCACTTTACGAACTTAATTTGATATTTGCTCGTCAGCATCTTGCGGCAAACGCCTCATACCTGAACCAGGCTCTGTTGTCTCCGCACCGAAGAGCTCTCGTCCAAGGGAGAGTACTCTAGAAGAGTGGCCGTGGTTGGCTGGGGTTTTCTATAACTATGGCAAACCGTCTTGTTCGGGTGTATTGGTTCACCCGGAATGGATATTGTCGACATGTATACCAGCTGAATTGTAAGTTATTCGCGGTGCTGATACTACAAACGATCACACTGTCAATCTCATTTGTTATTGTTTCCAAAATGTCCTTATCTGTTGTGCTAAAATGATGGTGGCTGTGCTGCAAAGAAATAACACAGGCTTAACAGAATGTTTGATGTAATATCAGAAGTATATTAACTAGAAGTAAGTAACTGCCATATAGTAATGTCCACGGCATTGTGGCCCAGCAAGAAACGGTGACGTCACATTTCAGACATGTGTCTTTACTTGTAAGGAATTCTGGGTAATTTCATTCCTGACCAACCAATGCGTAGAGCAATTGTTTTCGTTCTGACGACTGGCTTAATATTAGTTGCCATCCGTGGTCTATTGATCAGGCAAATATTGCACGAGGTAAATGCGTTTCCTTTAGTTAGAAATATTATGATCGAGGAATGCCAGAAGTTTCCCATTATGCAACATATTAAAAGTTGCGTTCTTCTGAATTTTCTTGTGTGCTACATCACATGATATGTTATAAAAGGGCTCGGTCCACAATGCCGGTTAGCTTATCTATATATACTTCTAGTTAATATACTTCTGGTAATATTATAGCATGTCACCCATCACTGACAGTAGTGATCCTGGGAGAGTTCATGCATATTATAAAACCAAAAACTGTTAATATCAACTAATGAAAAGTAATCATCAGCGATTCCCTTGAATGCAAGTTATGTAACATTTGATTAATATAATATATAAGAGATATTTTTAGCACCTTAAAGGTATAAATCTTTCGCTTTCAATATAGTATTCATTAGCATACTATATGTATTCTAGCTAAAACAAAATAACGAATTTCTGTTGCATGTCTTTATATTATATTCCTTAACACAGACATGATATTAGCGTCATCTTGCCCATCCAACATTAAGATAAAACATGAAAAGACTTAAGTATGGATAACAACTTCTTAATTTATGGGCGAAGTGATTCTCCTATGTAAGTTTTATTACAGTTACAGGTTATCTTGTATATGACCCCTTTCGGTTGTGGTGTCTGGGTTGGATATTTCCTTCCATTAGCTTTGATTAATTTTTTTAGAGTTGTGCCGCTGCTGAAGGATGTGGTTACTGGTGCTTGGGTTTGGAGTAGTCGAGCTACGATGTGGCTAGTCTTTCCGATGAAGGGGAGGGAGATACGTATAGGAGGCTTGTCTGAAGGCTGAGATGGCTGGTCGTTGCGCTGTTGAGTGACACGGGCAATGGTTTTCTCTACGAATTCTCTCGGGTACTGGTTGTATGATGTAAATACTTTCTTTAAGTGGTTAATCTCTGGTGTGGGGTCAATAGAACATAGGTTTAAGGCACGTCTGGTTAGAGTTGATATGACTCCTGTCTTAACGCTGTTGGGATGGCTGGACTTGGAATGGATATATTGGTCGGAGTGGGTGGGTTTCCTGTAGACACTGGTGGCTAGGTGGTTGTTGTGTTTTAAAATAAGAACATCGAGGAAGGGTAGTTGTGCATTGGCTTCTAACTCCATTGTAAATTGTATTCTGGGGTGGTCACTTGTTAAGGTGATTAAGAAGGACAGCGGCATCGTCATCTTGGTTAATGACTACAAATGTATCGTCAACTTTCCGGTACCATGCTGAGGGGTGGATAGGGGAATTGGATAGGGCAGCCTATATTCTAGTTCCAGTGTGCCATCAGGTAATCCCAATCCATAACGTAGACTCCTCGCAACCAAGAGCTTGGGGCTAGTTGTTGTCATCACTTAGTACATTGTTGGACATCATTTGATTTTTATTGTCAACCTTCACTCTATGTAATAACTTATGGCCCAAAAATAAAGGAGAATATGCTGCTATTTCCATTTGTTCGCCAGGCTTTGTCGATAACGGCGTGGGTTACTGCAAATCTTTCTGTTTCTTTAACGCTGAGGCCTGCGTTTTTTTCAGTACGGTGGTACAACTATCAGTACAAACTGTTTTCCATAGTAGCCTTGGGCTGTGACAGCGGTAGAAGTACATTAACAATATTAGGAATAAGAATTTTGTTGTAGTTATAAAAACAAATCTAATAACATTTTATAAAAAGTAAAAAAAAATAATATAATTACTCATGCTAGTTAAGAAGAACTTGAATCTGAAAAAAACGCTACGTATTTTGAATTATTTAAAAAAATAAATTTGCCCTTAACCCGTCAATCAAAATAATTCATTAATTGAAAGACTTTGGATTTCACAGTGCAGTCGGGCTAACTCTATCTACATCGACTTTATGATAACACCCACCTTTGAGAGGACGCCCATTTTTAAACCACTGTGTAATGACATTGTCGGCCTCTCCTTGGGCAGAGCGTGAGACACAATCAAACTGAGCACTACTGGTTTCAGTCACAGTTTTTGACGTCATCTTCTCAACCCAGATTGGCTCCGCTGAAAAAGACCAGTAGAATCAATCAAACATAGGAACGTCAGTATAAACCATCAGGAACAGCCCACGAGCAAACTACCTCATATGATCAAAGGACAACATACAAGATTATCGATTTATTGATTGTTAACAATCGCAACCGAGAATGTATTTCAATTTTGTCGTGACGGATGGCTCATTTCTCACTCTGTCTTACTTAAAAGGTGTTAGAAAACAGACAGAAACCTCGTATAAGCCACCCCGGCGATTGCCGAACCACATCAGGTGCCACTTTACCACTTCACAAATATAGAAGATAGAAAACGATAGCAATATAGTAAATTTATAGCCGGAACATTGGCGTATACGTCTTCCAAGTTTTACTATTTCGGACATTCGACTGGTAAAAACACAAAGCCAGTATAAGGCCAGGTGAATCGAATATTTTTTTTAAATGTTCGCTTCCTTTGTTACCTGTAATTAACACGAACAGGCGACATGGTCAGGAACTAAAGCAAAGATATATGCCAATTCGCCAACTTTCTGTTAATTTGTTTTGGAAGTATGAATATGACGCATGCGCAATACATGATTGAAATTTAAATACGCCAATATTAATTTACATATATGAGATGGAAATGTTCCCATGCAGGCGCAACGAGAGTGGGGATTTGGAAGCTCAAGACGTTAGGGTCCTGTGGCTGCCAAGGGCCCAGAAGCTCTGAGAATTAAGAAACCTGTAGAGATAATTTCTGCTAATTTTGCCAATGAAGTATGTCACTCATTTTGATTGATTGATTAAGATCTGTCTTATTTTTAAAATTATCAATAATTGTAGAAAGTAATCACACAAGTTTGCATCAGTCGCTCTGACAGGATAATGATGCACAGGAATTCCACAGTACTACATGTACATCTAAGTTATTAAATGCTGGAATTGATTTAACTTTTATAAAATACTTCGAATTTTCAGTTGGAGCCAGTTTTGAGGTCCGTCTGTTAGCACGTCCATCCATTGCCGCGGTAACCTAATTGCCAGATGGAATGTATGCCTTGATTGCAATTGCATGGCGTGTGTAAATGTACAACAACTTAATTGAACATACCTGATATGTAAGTCTTTGACTACCGTGATATTTAAAATGAAAATGCTTACACTTGACATCCACGAATATGTTCTTTGACACTCGTTTATTTCCGTTCACAGCGGTACAAACGTAGGTTCCTTCGTCCTCCTCCGTCACGTTACTGATAACCAAAGTGTATGTGTCATCACGGCCCGGGAGTACCTCCCCACCTTGCTTAGACCACTCAATTGTTGGAATTCATGCCGATTAGAGATTATTTCACTGTTTAAAATGTAATGAAATATCTTGAAAACAAGGTGTTAAGTATACTACAGAGGCGGAATGACCTAGAGCGTTCTCCACAGAGAATCCAAGCTTCTAGTCCCCATATATCCCCCTTATCTCTTGGGTCGCGGGTTTGATTCCCCCGGCCGAATTTGGGTTGCCATGCCAACAACCAGCGGAAGCTCGGGTGTTTTCCAACAGTAATACAGGCCAACGGTGCGTTATTGAGATCTAATCCTGTTGACGTATAAACGTCGGAATAAAAAACTGGATGTGGTGTCCCTTTATAAACAGAGCATCCGGGCACTAATATGTCCATGTACCTGGCCACCCAGATTAGATGTTTTAAGAATGATGACAATGACAGAAGTAAAGGTATCACTTACTATCCATCCGGAATACACTGAAGGGTGACAGCCTCATTTAACATGACCACAGCCTTATCAGCTGGGGTGAAATACGAAATGGACGGGTCTCGAGGTGGTATAGCACCACCCGCTACAAGAGAAAACTTTCTGACGTTATGTAATTATAAGAACTCCTGAATCCCAGATATACGTTATAAGAAATGCACAACATGTTTGACCAAATCTATATCCGGAAGCTAACTTGCATCTCCCTATTGCACACACCTTGTATTTCTGACACGCTAACAATATTATTTTACCTAAATACGATGGGTATGTTTGTGTATTCTGCATGGGAAAATAAAATAGGTTGTATTGCGATCTGAAGTGGAATGAAATATAAGCTTAACTGACCGCTATTAATGAAAATAAAGTTTAACAAACGGAAACAGCAAAATCATATCGAATAATATAAAAGAACTGCAATCTCAAGTCACAACTGATATTGACTTATTGATCGATTAATTAAAAAGTCATCGGAGATGGTTTTTCGGTCATGACATGACGGTAAATTTCAGTCGGTGAGCTCATCTACATACTAGTGCACCCCAGGTGGCTTTGCCTTCATATTTGCCTACATTCGTCGTGTTTATTGCCACACCTCAAATGTCTTAATTTTCATTAAAAAATGGTACGGTGAAATAATAGTGTACACTTACTCTGAGCAACTTCAAGTCGAGCGGGACTCCCGTAAACCCGCACCTGCGCAATGGTGTTATATGCTGAACATCTGTAAACTTCGTTCCCAGCCAGCTCGTCCGATTTGTCAACATTTAGGAAATGTAAAGAGCCTAGAGAACACAAAAGAAAACCATACCATTTAAGAATTTGTTTTTTTAATTTAGAAAAAACAAAGTGGAACGTTGGAATAAAATAAACCAATCCAACGCTACATACTTCTCCCTCCAAGTGTGTAAAACTTACAATATGATCAGAAGCACATGCATCCATGGATGACGTGTCGAATAGTTTTTCCCGTAAGTAAAATAAATAACGGATAAAATCTTTTTTTGGTATTTTGGATATGTGAAACTCTTTTGTCCATATGCGAAATTAATTTTCACATGTGTGACTTCAACTTGTACAGGAAATATCGTAGCAATTGGTATACAGTAAACTATCCATAACCTGTTTTAACATTTGTGTCTGATAAAAAGGTATAGTAGATAGATAACGGATACATTGACAGATCACTGGACTACGCCCAAAACGAAATGTGTCTAAAACAGTAGATGAAGACCCCAGGAGATGCCTTTTTCCTGAGCTGCCGACGGAATATGAAAATAGTTGGATTTTTTTATTCTGACCATACTGCAGCATAAACTGTAGAGCAGACCCAAAACTTTGATTGTGAGTAATTCTGTATAATAGTGGTTAAGATACTGTTGTCAACATAGATAACCCGTAGGTTTGTTGGCTCCCTGGAATTCTCTTTTCAAATAACAATTTACATAACAGACTATCAAAAAGATAAATTCAATGACCTTAAACATACTGACTGAAATGACATCATCAACAATGAAACTGAAAGTAACGCTTATAGTGTCATGAACAGCTGTAATTCCTCTTGATATATAACGACTGTTTTCCTTTATTTAGCTAAAAACAAAAAAGCACAACATTCTTAGGCCCTTGGTTACTTGTGGACTTCTTACTTCCTTACACGAAAAAAAAACTTTACAGAAACAAATTACAATGAAGTGATCATTTTATACGTCAACAGGACAGAACATACAGAAAACAAACTGACAAAAACCCTCTGTACAGCTAAAAAAAGACTATTTCGAAAAAGAATTTAATAAATACAACTCACCACTCTGATCAAGGACGATCTTCGCTGATGTTGTAATTGCATCGTTTTCTTGGCGAAACCATTCAATGAGGGCTGTAGGTGTGCTTATGGGCTGGCTACGACATGGCAAGATGGCGTGATCTCCTTCGTTGGCTCGAACAGTGGCTACCGGTAGAGATTGGTAATTTTCCACTTCTGGAATATAAAGTAATGTTTTATTAGAATAATTAGGTTTAATTTGGACTTTAAAGTGGTGCTTAAGTTGGTAGGTTGTTTTGTTTCGTTGGAACGTGCAGCCTCGCGAGGATATTCACGGCATAGCTTTATATTATTAAGAAGACATGAACTTACTTACATCGCGAAATTATCGTTTTTTCGGTCTGTAAAATATATTTTGCAGTTGAAGCATAAATTTTGCTTCTATTCTTATCTCTTTCTAATCAGATTGTGATGTGGTGTCCACATCACAATGAGCCACACCCACTGACGGTGCTCGTCGATCTTAATTAAGTATTGGAACGAGGTCACTGAAAATGTCTGTCGAACATTTATTTTATTTCACTTAATCTCACAAGTCACTATAAGTTTTTTAATAATCAGGTGCATGTGGGTCAAGAACTACAGACACATGTAAATGTAATTAATTCTATCAAACGTGGACAAGCCGTTGATGTTTGCCAACGTCCATTTTACCTTTACCTGTGCGAACTGTCTATTGCACTCCACAACCAGCAAGTGTCTCTGTATACAAAACCACTGAACATATGCGCTGAGCTAGGTCGATGTTTTTTTTCATAATTATGTTGCCAAAATTGAATCACTTCGAACAGGATATGTTATGCATCTAGGGCATTTCAGATTGCAGTTGTTTAGGCGGTATCTAATGCCGCGGTCCTGAAACTGACTCTGTCTGAGGATTAAGATTAAAGATGTTCAATGGGAGGTTTCAATTGGATGTTTCAAAGTCGAGAACGAGCTTTGCATTGCCCATGTGTGTTTGATTGGGGCTCAACGCCCTACTTTAGATTATTTATAAGTACTAGCCCAATAGGTGAAGGAAACTACCCTTGACGCCACTGGTAAGAAACAAAGACAAGACAGAACAAATGCTGAACAGGCACAGTACGTTGTACAAAGACAAGTATATATTTCCAAGAGAATAGTCCTGGGCTCACTTGCACAAAGCCATCTTAAACTAAGGTGACCTTAATTTCTCCCTTTGGCCTAAACTAAGGAGATGTGCCTCTTTCACAAGGCCCCCTTAGCCAAGGGGGGGGGGGGACATTTTTCCTCTTAAGTAACACCTTAAATGTCAAGTGCTTTAAGTGATGAAGATCCCTATTGCCCCGGTGCTTTTAAAGCTATAGGGAAACATGAAGCTGGTATTTTTGTGGAGTACTCGTCTACACTCTTAGAGCCCTCGTTTGGTCCTGTATGGAACCCTCACAATAACTGCTCCAAATGTTCATCCATTTTGTTTGTATCAAAGAACTGTTCTGCAGTAATGGTTCCATTAAGAACCATCCTTGTTTCAATTATTGTCATCCTTCCATAAAATATCTTACGGAATTTACTGTGAAGATAGGTAATAATATAAAAACATACCAGCTTTTTTTATTTCGACCGTGGTTGACATAGCTGTCCCGTGTTCGTTTATGGCGAAACACTGATAGAGGCCCATGTTCTTGTAATCCGGAACCTTTAATTCCAGACGCCCTCCTGTCACAATCATATTT